>PVJH01006909.1:0-97428 GCA_004026705.1 Nesogale talazaci
TTAAGAATGACAGGAAAGTTGTATGTTTCTTCATTACTGCACTGTACCCTGACTAGCTTGTCTCCTCCTTGTGACCCTTTCACAGGGGGGTGTCACCTTCAACTGCAGATGGGCTTTGGGTGACTATCTGTACTCCCCCTCACATACAATGATATAATTTTTAGTACTTTGATGTCTGATGCCTAATCCCTTAGACATCTCCTGGTCACACAGGCTGGTGCACTTTTTCCATGTGGGCTTTACTGCTTATAAGCTAGATCGCTGCTTGTGTACTTTCACGCTTTTAAGACCCCAGATGCTATTTTTTTGTGCATGGCACCATCAGCTTTCTTCACCACTTTAGCTTATGCATACATAGATCTTCAGTGATCACGTCAGGAAGGTGAGCATCAAGGAATGCCAATTTAATAGAACAAAATGTGCTTGCATTGAGGAAGTACTTGAATGGTGGTCCATTGTCCATCTGCTTCCTTAATACTAACCCTATAAGTATATGAACATAGGTCTAGTTCCCCATCCTCACATATACATATCTTTATCTATGTAATTGCCTCCTATTTATTTCCTCTATTTCTTTTTACTTTATTCTTGTTCCACTATCATGCTCAGCCTTCATTTGTGTTTCACTAATTTCTCTCAGTTACATTACCTTTGATCAATCTCTATCAAGCCTATAACACCCATCTTGCCACTGATTTTTGGATCCCTTGGTTCCTTTTCCTTGAGTTGTTTCCCCCCCTCCCATCTCTCCCTGAAACTATCAGTCCTATTGTTTTCTCCTCTAAATGTTCATCCAGTCTATCTTATCTAGTTAGACCTGCAGAGATAATAATATGCACAAAAAGACATAGCAAGATGAAGTGACAAAAGAAAAAAAATAGCAACAACTAAAAACAATATCCAGAAAAAATATATATAGATAAGTAAAAATTAAAAAAAATAAAAACCTGCAAATAGTTCAAGATCTGTTTGTTGATCTCTAGGAGTGTCCTCTGCTTAAGTCCCATGATCTGCCAAGTCTTGGTCCCAAAGTATACCCTTGGCACTCCCTCGAGAACTCCATGCTCTGTTCCTTCTGCTACTCTACTGCACACCCTCAGTATTTTGCCTCTATGTGGTGTCATCAGACCTGGATCCAATCCTGACTTTGTGCCTCCAGTGTTGTCCCCATAGGGCCTTGGGTCAGCAAGAGACATTGTGTTTTATAATGGGGACAGCCATATGGTCCTCTCTGTGCATTGGCTGTTCTGAGTAGGGATATCATCCTCAAGGGTTGGTGGGCTAGGATGCGCTCCACTCTCTTTTCCTCCCTTTTCATGAAATTTGCTGTTAATTACAAATTATCTAATGTAAATGGTAGAAATGATGAAGTCAAATATCTGAATAGTAGGTTTCAATGGGCAACTCAAAAAGACAAAGACAAAATAGTGAAATGTGAATAGACCTAGACTTAGAAACCATAGAAAGAACTCAAGGGAAAAAATAAAGCCCTGGGTGGCAATATTGAAAGTTTCTATAAACAAAATATTGGATAATTCAGGAAGCATGAAAAAATAGAAAAAATGCAGTCACCATACCCCAAACAACTATCCAACTTTTCCACATTTTAGGAGATAGCATAGGAACAAGAACCAATGGTGCTGAAGTTCAAACAGCACTGAATGTACTAGTCAAAAACTAGTCTTCAGGAATTTGTGGAACACTAATTGAAATGTTTTAACAAACTGATGAAGTACTAGAAGCACTTTTTCATTGATGCCAGGAAATTTAGAAAGCAGCTACTTGGTCAACTGACTAGAAGAGAACCATGTGTGTCCTCATTCCAAAAAAAGGTGACCCAATGGAATGAGCAGATGATAGAATAAAATATCACTGGTATTACATGCAAGTGAAATTTTGCTGAAGATCATCTAACAAGAGCTGTTGCACTACACTGACAGGGAACCACCAGAAATACAGACCAGATTCAGAAGAGGACATGCAAAAAGAAATACCACTGCTGATGTTGCTTGACTTAAAGCAGAGACTATCAAAAAGATGTTTACTTGTCTTTGATTGACTATGCCAAGGCAGTTGACCCTGTGGACCATAGCAAACTATGGATAACCTTGAGAAGAATGGGGATCCCAGAACTCTTGATTGTGCTCATGCAGAAGTTGTCCATGGATCAAGAAACAGATATGTATAGACAAAGGGCTAATCCATGGTTTACAAGAAGCAAATATGTGAGTTAGAGTTCTAGCCTCTCAAAATAGTTGTTAACTCTGTATATTGAGAAAAGAATTCAGGAAACTGAAAATTATGAAGAAGAATGAGTCATCCAGAGTGGAGAAAAACTTATTAAGAATTATTGATTGCAGACAGCACAATATAGTTTTCTGAAAATGAGGATTTAAAATATTTTCTGACAAAAATAAAGGATGTCAGCCCTCATTATGAGTTACAACTCAATATACATAATACAAAAAAATTTACAACTAGTTCAATAGAGAGCATGATACCAAATGGAGAAAAGATTGAAGTTGTCAAGGATTTTTCTTTCTTGGATCTCCTATTAAGGTCCAGTGAAGAATTCAAGAGAGAAATTTCATCAGGTAAATCTGCTGCCTATGACCTCTTTAGAGCATTGAAAAGCAAGGATGTTACTTTGGGTGCACCTGACCCCAGTCTTGTTACTTTCAATTGATTGCTTCATGTGCATGTGAAATTTTAGTTTGAATAGGAAGGGCTGAAAAATAAGCTATGTGTTTGAATTGTGGTGCTGGTGAAGAATATTGAAAATGCCATAGACTGTGGAACAGAAGAAACAAATCTTCCTTAAAAGAAGTATGACTTTGTGTTTCTGAGTGGCAAGAATAGGGATACATCATCTAAACAATTTGATGTATGTTGTCAGGAGATACCAATCCCTGGAGAAGGATATCAGGTTGGATAAAGTTGAGGGCCAGAGAGAAAGGTTAGCCCTTCTATGAGTTGGATTTATGCAGTCCTGCAACAGCGCTATCAAAATTAGGGACAGTTTTTAGGATGATGCAGGACCATGTTTCATTCTGTTTTGTGTTATGTCACTATGGATCATAACTGACTGGATGCACTTAAAAGCACACACAGACACACACACACACACATATATAAAATCTTAACTAGTGACTTATGATTGAATCTAAAGACTTAAAACCCACTGTCATCAAGCTGATGACAAGTGATTTTTTTTAAGGTTTTTGAGTCTGTAACTATTTATGGGAACAAATACTGTCACCTTTGTAGAACATGTGGTGAGTTTGAACCACTGATCTTTTCCCTAGAATGACAATGTTGAACCTTCATTACCACCAGTTCTCCTTATCTGGAGATAGATGACGGAATTCTTGTTTGAATTTTTATTTGTTTGCATTTTTAATTTTATACAATCTATGCTTTCAAAGCATGTCTAAGTTTGTGGAGACCCTCATATCACCTCATATCTAGAATTCTAGAGAAAAAATGATTTCATAAACTATTTAATGGGATTATTCTTTTTAACCTAAGAAAATCCACTTCAGAGTTTACTGAGTGAAAAACAACTTTGATCTTGAAACAAATCAAAAGTACCACCACAAGAAAAATGGTTAACTAACTTCTTCAAACAGTGTGATCACTGTACCTTCATACCAATTTAGCCTAAACTAAGTAGTCACTAAATATATTGATGGAAAATAATAATGAAGAGCTATACCTAGCCCGACTGAAGTCACACAAATCATAGAATGCATACAGAAGCAAATGACTTCAGTTTATTTTAAATGCAAATTGGAGGGTAATTTTCCACCTAATAATTTTTTTCTGATATCGGGTACACATGAGTAGAGGGATCACACACGTTAAAATTAGTGTTCAGTGAGTAGGGGAATGCTCCAAGACCAGCAGCATTATAGAGCACTGGTGGGGCTCTCTAGAGATATAGGACTTCTGATCCAACACCTGACCTACTGCGTCTGGATTTGTATTTTAAAAATATAACCAAGTGGGGTAGAATTGAGGTCATGATAGTGGGGTGAAGAAAGCACCAAAGAACTAGAGGAAATTTGTGTACTTTATCAGTGTTATACTGCACCATGACTGACTCATCTCTTCTCTGTGCCCCTCTGTCAGGGATGTCCAATTCTCTACAGATTTTCATTGGGTCTCCACTACATGCTTCTACCTGCCCCCAACCTCCACCCACCAATTCACCTTGGGTGTGTTTTAATTTTGCCTGATACCCAATCCCATTGACACCTGGTGCACTTCTTCCTTGTGGGCTTTGTTGCTTCTGAGCTAGATGGTTGCTTGTTTATCCTCAAGCCTTTAACACCTCGGACGCTATATCTTTTGATAGCCAATCACCAACTGCTGTCTTCACCACATTTGCTTATGCACACATTTTGTCTTCAGCGATCTTCTTAAGAGGGTGAGTGTCACAGAAGGCCAGATTGCCAACACAAAATGTTCTTGTTTTATGGGAGCACTCGAGATGAGGTGTAGTGTTGATCTGCAACCTTAATTCTTAAGATACAGATATGAGTATATAGTTCTATTCTCAATTCTACTGTACTGGTCTGATTAGAACCAGAGCATGCACACTGCTACAGATAGCCTGCATCACAGGGAATCCAGGATGGATAAACCCCTCAGGGTCAATAAGAAGAGAGGAGATCCCAGGAGGATTAGGGGAGGGAGGGAGAGAAAGGGGGAATTGATCAGAAGGATCAATCTAGAACCCTAACCCTAAGCCTAACCCTAACAGAAAAGTGGTTAAGGGGCCATGGAGGATGATGTAATATATGGAAAAATAAAAGCTATAACATACCAAGGGTTCACTAGGGAGGGCTGGTAAGGGAGGGAGGGGAAGAAATGGGGAGCGGATATCAGAGCCTCAATTGGGAACAGAATGCCTTGAAAATTATGATGGTAGCATATGTTCACATGTGCTTGATGCATAGGAGGAATGTATGGATTATGATAAGAGATGTAGCAGCCCCCAATAAAAGTACACACACACACACACACACACACTAGTGACCTATCTGCATACAAATGTTTGAGAAAGATTCTAGACAAAATTTCTAAGATTTTCAATTATAAAGGGAAAAATTAAATAAATTAATTAGAATATAAATGGGACTCTGATGTTGCCATTTTACCTGAAAAACAAACAAAAAAGCAAGTGATTTTATCAGGACAGCAGGAAAAATAGAGAGTGTTTAAAGGTGGTAGGGTTGAGAAGAAATAGTATGTGGTAGAAAAACTCAAAGAGAACCCCTTATCTGGTATCTTTCTTGGTATCGTTAACTTATGAGTAGATTTGGAAGTCCTGACATTTCTGTTCTCCACATGTTAATTGGAATCAATATGTCTGTCATCATCTTTTTCATGTAGGAATACATGCAATCTTGAAATCTAGTTCATGAGATGATTTTGTCTAATTACTTCTTTTATAAAGGTCCACACAGCAACAACATTGGCATCAACTGAGTGTCTGTTAGAAATATAGAATTTAAACCTACCCTAAATGTATGGAAATCAGAATATGCATCTTAGCAAGCTGTACAGGTGAATGGACATTGCCATCTGAGAAACACTGATACAAATTACTTTCACAGTCTTTGAGATTTCCATCTCTGGAGCATGGATGATGAAGCATGGATGAAAACTATCAGAGGTGATGAAGAGTGGAACTTTTCACAGGGCAATCAAAGCAGATGCCTGCTTGTGACAGGGGTATCTCTGACATATATGTGCTTCTAATTGAAGATGGTAACCCAGTTTAGATCGGGTGGAAAGTGGCCAAAAGAGATCATGGGTACATTCTGTGATGCTCACTCTTCTGACACTATCATGAGAGATAAGATGGGTACATAAGCAAGTATGTGAAGAAAGTTAATGGTCCCTGGATATTACAAGATAAAGCACCTGGGTTCTTAAAAGCTTGAAATTAAAAAATTGGCATCTCACAGGGAAGAAACAGTCCACATTGAAGAAGCACGCCAGCCTGTGTGATCATGAGATATTGATGGAATCAGGTATCAGGCATCAGAAGACTTAAGAAAGCAATCATATCCATGTCAACAAGGGGAGGAGAGTCAGAGTGGAGACCAAAATCTCATCTGTAGATAATTAGACATCCCCTCACAGAAGCATTGCAAGGAGGGGATGAGTCAGCTAGGGTGAAGTATTGCACTAACAAAAAACATGTTCCTTTAGTTTTTTAATGTGTCCCCCCCACCCCATTAATAACCCGTCATAGCTTACAAATCTGGCTAGCCTGGAGCATGTACCCTGCTTCAGCATAATTCTAATTTTGGGTTCCCACAAATTTGTCTGAATAAAAGTAGACACACAGAATCCAGGATAGATAAACTCCTCAGGAACAGTAATGAGTGTAGCAATAACACGAGGGTGGGGGAAAGGGCAGGGAGAGAAAGGGGAAACCAATTGTAATGACTGTTGTATCATCTTCCCCGCCTATGGGATGGAGAACAGAAACATGAGGAAAGAGAGATAGCAGGCAGGGTAAGATATGAAAATAATAATAGTTTATAATTTATCAGACATGGGTAGCTGAGATTAAGGGCTCAAGTAGAAAGAAAATGTTTTGAAAATGATGATAGCAACTTATGTACAAATGTGTTTGATGCAATTAATGTGTGGATTGTTATAATAGCTGTAAGAGCCCCCACTAAATTGATCATTTTAAAAAGGGGGGGATGTTTATAGATTTTATAACTGGTATGAGGTAGAGATCCTTTGATGAAATGTTGATTTATAAACAATATATGAAAGGAATATATTTCAGAGTGGGAGAGAATCCCAATACACATGATATATCCTTTCATGTATCCTTCATCTATGCAACTATGCATTCATTTCACTTTGATCTATTCATCTATTTATTGGGGGGAAAAGGTCATTATTTCTCTACAAGAATGACAATTTAATGCATACAATAAGGTATCCCCGACAAGCATAAAGAGATTTAGTCTTACTCTCTTTTAGTGAGGAAAAGCATACCAAATTTTGCTAAACTTGATATGGCGGTCATGTGAATATGTTAATTTTACGATTGAGATGTAAGGATGGAGTCTAGCCTGTTAGTCTGGAGATAGCCTTTGAGTAGCCAACGAGGCCTCTGTGTGGGCATGGCTTTCACCTGAGACACTTGGGAAATCTTGTGGTATTTCCCTCGTGGAGATGAGAAGCTATCTCCCCAGTTGTTGGGAGTTAGTCTCTGAGACAACAAACTACAGATAGGACAAGATGTTCGCATGGAGGAGCAGGAGAAGAAGCCACACAACCTTGCCCTGATAAAACCAGACCTCTGAAGTTGAAGAGGCCACCTGGAGACCCCTGCCAGTGCTGAGTTGCTTCTACCACCACTGGATGCTGTTGATGGACCCTGAGCCCTTGAAGTAAGGAGCCATGCCAGTGCCAGGACTCTGCACCCACTGGCCTGTGATTTCATGAGTTGAAAGGAGACATTATAGCCTGGTATCAAACATATGAGCTAATATTGGACTTATGACTTTGTACTGGACTGGGTTTGGATGCTTTCTTGTTCCATTCCTTTTATATATAAACCATTCCCCTATGAATTGTTTCTCTAATTTACCTGGACTAACACACTTAGTTTATCCCTGTGAATGTTTTCCTCATCTCCCAATGTGGGAACCCAAAACCAATGTTTGACATATGGAATGAAAACTCAGGTGAGGACTCACATCTGTGTGGTTTTGGAACATACCTGGTTGAATCAAACCAGGGATCACTAAAACATATTGTGTTAGTCCGGGTAGACTAGAGAAATAAATTCATAGACATGCATATGGAGTTAAGGGAAAGGCTTACATACAAGAGGAATGGAACATTGAGAAACCATCCCAATCCAGTCCAGTCCAAAGGCATAAGTCCGATTGTGTTAGTCTGGGTAGACTAGAGGAACAACTTCAAGGACATGCATATCAATATAAGGAAAGGGTTTATATACAAAAGGAATGGGACATGGAGAAAGCATCCCAGGCCAGTCCAGTTTAAAGTCATAAGTCCGATATTAGCCCATATACCCCAAATCAGTCTATAAAGTCTTCTTGCGACTCACGAAGTCACAGGTCAGTGGGTGCAGAATCCCGGTGCTGGCAGGGCATCTCGCCTCCAGGGCTCAGGGTCCATCAACAGCAGAAGCAAATCATCACTGGCAGAGGTCTCCATCTGGCCACCCCAATTTCAGAGGTCTGACTTCATCAGGGCAAAGCCGTGTGGTCTCTCCGCCAGTTCCTCCAGCTTCTCGAACGCTGCCAGCGTGTCTTGTCCATGGTTAATCATCTCTGAGACTAACTCCCAATAACTGGAGAAGATAGCTTCTCATCTTCACGAGGGAAATATGGAGAGATTTTCCAGAACTCTCAGGAGAAAGCCATGCCACATAGAGGCCTCATTGGCTGCTCAATGGCTATCTCCAGATTTACAGGCTAGACTCCACCCCTACATTTCAATCATAAAATTAACATAAGCACATGGCTGCCACACCGATATTAGCCCATGTATCCGATACCAGTCTATAAAATCTCCTTCCAACTTACAAAGCACATGCAATGACACCAGTTCAATCACAGGTGAGTGTGTGCAGAGTCTTGTGTGTCTGGTGGCAGTAGAAGCATCTCAGCACATGCAGGGATCTCCCAGTGGCCTCCTGATCATCTCAGCACTCGCACAAGTCTCCATGTGGCTTCTCCGGCCCCAAAGGTTTGACTCCATCAGGGTAAGCCCATGTGGCTTCTCCTCCGGCTTTTCCATTCTCCAGGTATCAGGATCGAGCTGCATGTTGCCATCTCATCTTGTTAGTAGTTCATCATCTTGGAGATTCCATCAAGTCTTTCTTTCCCAATTGGGAAAGACTTACCAGGATTCTCAGGAGAAAGCCATGTCCAAACAGAGGAGTCCTTGGCTACTCACTGGATATCTCCAGATTGACAGGCTAGACTCCACCCCTACATCCCAATCATGAAATTGACATCAAGTACATGACCGCCACACATATGTACCAATAACTAACCACCAGGGGCAC
The DNA here is from genome assembly GCA_004026705.1 of Nesogale talazaci. Taxonomy (NCBI): domain Eukaryota; kingdom Metazoa; phylum Chordata; class Mammalia; order Afrosoricida; family Tenrecidae; genus Nesogale; species Nesogale talazaci. The sequence goes on from PVJH01006909.1 coordinate 9,080, forward strand.
GAGCTGTTAGTTCTGTCCTAGCAGACTGTCTTTTCCTATTGTGTTCTCTTTGCTTACTTTCATAATACTTTCTAGTTCATAAAATTCTTCAAGATGATTGGTGGCCCTAAAGTTTAATCATTTTTAGACCAAGAGCAGTAATTCTTGAACTTTGGAAATATGACTACATTCAATTTACTTTACTTTATCTTAGTCATTCCTAAAAACTTCTTCCTTTAAAAATCTCTTTCTCATTCATTATCCCTTAATTAATTCCCTTGTTAAATATAAGTATTCCTTAGGCTTGATTAATATTTTCCTTAGTGACTTAGGAAAAAGCAATTTATTGTGTTTATGCATTGAGTCTAGCTGCACAGTCACACATCCTTTTATTTAAAGATTTCATTCTTTAATAGTCATAGTAAAATTTAGGACCCCAAAAAACTCTCAGGAAAGCCTTATCTGACTCCCATAAATATGCAATAGAGTCAGGTATTTGCACATATAATTTACTTACGTGGTGGCTGTATTCATGTGTGACCCCCCTATTCTCTGTGTGTATGAAGTTTAAACCATGATATTAAAATGGGGCTTAAAGATGGAATTGTCCTATTTCAGGAAGGAACCCACTACCTTTTTAAGCAATAGAACAGAGGTGTCAGAATCTGCAAGGATAAAACCAACATATGTGCTGGTAAGCTAGCAGTTGATTTCCTTGCCATTTATGTATTTCCGTGACAATCCATGTAGAACATGACCTATGAAATTGGGAAATCAGTAAGCTATCTGCACCTAAAAAAAATTCAGGTCATGTGTGTGGTCAACTGAATGTATTGAGTTCAATCCAGCATAATCAAGATTACAATGATCTCTGCCTGATAGTAGGGCTCTTCAAGTCTCATGCCTGACACTAAAATGGATAGACTCTCTTCTTTTTTTAATGTTCATTTTCCTCAGTTTCAACTTTGGTCCTACTTTGAATTCTACCTCTCTCTTGGCCCTTTGGGTTTCTTTGGAACTTCTATTCTTCTCATAATTTTGCAAACAAACAAAAACATTGTTTCTCCTCTTCTGAATACAGACTATATGGCCTGGTTACTCTAAGACCCTTTCCAAAAGAACCCTGTGTTTATTTCTGTTTAAAAGTTTTCCTTCAGCTATATCAAGATAAGTAACAATATCAGGTGCATTTAGTTATTTTCCCAGAAACATAATTGCTTATGAGAATTTTGGGGAAAGGAACTCATTAAAAATTGATTCCTGGGCTTTGGTGCTTGATACCTGCTCCCTTCAGCCCCTCTTGATCACACATGCTGGTGTGCTTCTTCCATGTGGGCTTTGCTGTTTCTGCGCTGGATGGCAACACAATTATCTTCAAGTCTTTGAGACTTCAGACATTCAATCATTTGGTAGCTGGACACCATTGTTTCTGCTACTCTGTTTGCCTCAGTATCCATTTGTCTTCAGTGATATCAGGAGTCAATTGGTCCATTGATTTTGATTTTTGTTCTTTGATATCTGATAACTGATTGTTTCAGCACCTCATGCTCACACAAGCAAGTGAGTTTTTTATGGTGGGTTTTGTTGCTCCTGAGCAGGATGGCTACTTGTTTATGCTCAAGGCTTTAAGACCCCAGATGCTATATTTTTGATAGCTGGGCACCATCTGCTTTCTTCACCATTCTTGCTCATGCACCCAAATGTCCTCAGTGCACACAGTGATATGTTTCTTCCCCCCCCCCCATTTGTGTCTATTGCCTAGACCTTTCAACACCGTGTGGCCACATTGGCTGTTGTGCTGTTTCTGTGTGGGTGTGGTCTCTTCTCAAGTAAATGGTCTATGGTCTATCTTCAGGCTTTCAAGACCCCAGATATATCCTTTGATGGCTGGGCACCCCATCAGCTTTCTTCACCACATATGCTGTGCACCCATTTTACTTCAGTGATCATCTTGGGCCAGTGAGACTCGAGGAATGCCAGATTCATAGAACAAAATGTTCTTGCATTGAGGGAGCACCAGGGAGAGGGCCCAAGGTCCACTTGCTACCATAGTATTGGCCTATAGATATGTTCTTAAATTTATTCCCACCTTATAATAGATAGTTGTGTTTATGTATGGACATACCTATATATAGACCTCTGCAAGTACCCTTTGCCTTCTAGCTTTTCCTCTATTTCCTTCCATCTCCCTCCTATCCCACCATCATGTTCCACCTTGGCGTTTCAGTATTTTCTCACAGAATCATATCATTACGAATGAGTGGGAGAGCAGGGTGGGAACCTAAGGCTCACTGGTGGGTAATTGGTCACCCCTTTACAGGAGAGTCAGGGGGAGGAGACAGACCAGTCAAGGGGCAGCCGGGCAGTGATGATGCATACACGTTTCCTCTAGTTACTGAACCCTTCCTTCCCCCCTCCTCCATCCATCATGGTCCCAACTCACCTTACAAATCCAGATGGACTAGAGAAGGTACACTGATGGAGAGGGGAGCTGGAGATATGGAGAGACCAGGATGGATGAACCCCTTCGGGCAAGTGGTTAGATTGGGGCTACTGGAAGGGTCGAGAGGGTGGGGTGGAGAGATGGAACCAACTGCAAGGATATACACATAGGCTTCTATTTGAAGCATGGCCATCAAAGGAGTGGGTTGGGGGAGAGATCGGGCAGTGTGAGATATGACAGAACAATAATAATTTATAAAATATTGCGGGTTAGTGGGAAGGAGAGAACAGGGCAAGAGGGGAAGGGGTGGAAAAGCTGATACTAGGGCCTCAAGGGAAAAGGCGGATGATTGGAGAACGATAATAGCAGTGGACGTATGAATGTGCCTGGCACAGTATGTTTATTTATATATTGTGAAAAGCGATGTACAAGCCCTCAATAAAATGATTTAATTAATTTTTTTTTTCAATTCAAAGAGGAAAAAAAATTGATTCTTGGGAAGGGAAAAAGAAAAGAGTAAACCAAACTGGTGTGAAACATGGAAATGAGACTCAGAAGGGAAGGAATGGTACCAATCCAAGGTCAAGTGACTGCTCAATCCCCAAGTGCAACTCTCCAGATGGTAAAGGTCATATTTCAAAGTTGTCCATCCCTCTTGGGAAATTAATTAAACAGCACCGCCAGCTCCCTCTCATGCCACTCCCCCTCTGCCACCCTCCCCCACCCCACCCCCCACATATGCTATAGAAGACAGTCATTGGAATCTGCCTCTTTAAAGTCACAACCAAAAAACTCATGTGGAGCACAATCTACTCTGATACATAATAGATCAGCATGAGTCAAAATTGACTCCGTTTTATAAAACCCCTGCCGTCCTACCAGACTTTGGTAACTGCATTGATTCTCTAAAAACTACCCATGTGGAGGTTTGATTCCCAGATTTCTTTCTCTTTTTGTGCACTGACAGAGTGGGCTCTGGAAGCCCAAGGACAGTCTTGTGACAAACAGAGCCCTAAGGGGCACCTGTGGGGACCACCCAATAGAGGGAGCATGAGAACAGTAAAGGGCAGGACAATGACAGTACCTCCTTCTGCCTGGCTGAGGAAGGTCAGGGCTAACAAGTTCTGTGGTCCTCCTGCATGAATCCCTTTGCTCTTTCAGGAAGCATGCTCCTATCTGAGTCCTTTAGCATAGGGTTCCTTGTGGCTACTTTTGAGCATGCTTCACCCAAGGAGCCGCTCCTTGAAGTCAAAAAAGAAGCCTCGGCAATGACTGTGAGCTTGGACACTTCAATCAAAAGTGGATCACTTAAATCTCACAAGATCTGAAATTATTTATTCTGATCTCAGCTTCCTTCGTATTCTGCAGAGGAACAAGGTCACTTAATGGCATTCTCAAGCCACTGTTATCCCTCTGTGCCAGGGATAGAGGGCCTCTCTTATACATGCTTTTAATTTTGAGGAGGATTGAGAGATATTAGTTTTAAAATTAGATGTGATTAATGTCACCACTCGAGGGAGAGTTCTTTTTTCAGTAGGAGGTGCTTCATTCTTCCCTGTTTTGTTGTTGACACATGGAGTTGATTGATGCTGCTGGTTGTTACCTGTTGTTGATTTTTTAACTTTCATTTATTCCCTGTGCTTTCGAGTAAAAAGAGTTTATAGATGTAGAGACTCAGAATAGAAAACACATGTTTATTGGTTAAGACTATTTATTAACCTGTTCATGTTTTCACATGTATATTGTTTATAGCAAAACATTCTACCAGTCATATTTGCAAGTACCTGTAAAAAGCCATTTCTTTCTTTTGCTGGTTCCACATTTTGCATCTTATTAAATTCACTGTGGAAATAACCCAGCTATCTTTGTGGAAAATATAAAGTTTAGAAGAACCTATTACTAAGCAAGGTTATATCATACTTTGTTTTATACTCTGCTGAGGTGTATAGTTATAAACATGAAAACATCTGCCAATAAATGATTTTATGAGAGCTATTTTAAAGGTGTAATGAAGAAAACAGAAAAAAACAAGTTATTGCTTATAATTATGGCTCCTGGATGCATTTGCATAGTGCATTTTAAGTACCTCACTGGCTATTTTCATGTGATCTCATTCACAATCTCCTATCAATGACCTTGACCATTTATGTTTGTATGTGGATAAAGGATTTATTTTCTTTTATGTTGATTTATTTCCCACTTAGACCCTTTTAATTATTTTTTTCAAAACTATTTTATTGGGAGTTGATACAGATATCATATCATTCCATAGTTCAATCACATGAAGTTGTATTGTACAATTGCTACCACACTCAGCTTCAAAACATTATTTTCCTTCTGGAACTTGACATCAGCTCACTTTTCCCTACGACAACCACTACCACCACCACTGTCAACCACCCCTTGCAAAGAAACCCTTATTCTACCTGCTGGCCCTATAGATCAGCAGCTCTCAACCTGTGGGTTGCATCCCCTTCGGGGATCGAACAACCCTTTCACAGGAGTCTCTTGAGCATTGGAAAACTCATATTTCTGATGATCTTAGGAACCGAGTCACCGGTCCTCTATCCATCTGCAGGTGGGCCTGCGCCCACATAGGAGTACCCAGAGTAAAGCCATCATCATGCCATCATGTACAAATACAGGTGCATGTGACAGGGTTGGCACCATAATGTACTTATGTGGGCCAGTCACACACATGTAGAGAGCAGCTACTAGGTGGAGAGCCGATGATGTGTTGAAAGCATCTACTCTATTAAAAGTAGCTACTGTCTTGAAAGCAGCAACATTGGAGGTAAAATGATACTTAATGGATTATAATTACTGGGTAAGGGTAAAGTCATGTCCTATAAAATAATGAACTACTCAAATAAAATATCTACACCATGGGAAATTAATCTGGATGCTGACTGACCTTTTTATATTCAGCTGTGGTTACTATGAATACTGCCTACTTGTAAAAGTAACAGGTATGTTAAAAATGACAGAGTAAATCATAGGAAACTTTAATGAACTGTATTGACTGAACTATGCCATATATCGTCTTTTATATTATTAAATCCATTGTCATATTATTTTCATTAGCCAACCATCCCATAACAGTGGATCATGTAGAGAAGAATGTTAAGAAAATATAGTGAGCATATTTTGCAGTATAGTTTTGCCTCAATAATGAGAACCTGCAATGTGGTATTTGTTGTGTAATTCTACCAACCAAATCTACAAAGCTCAAAACATACACACACACACACACACACACACACACACTCACACAGCCATTTTAATAGCGAGCATGCAAGCTTTGCTGCAAGGGTGCCAACTATTTTAGAAGCAAAGCTGAAGGACTCAAGTAAGCCAGACTTGACACTTATGGTAAGCCATTGAAGCTTCATATTTGGCGCCACTCCAAATTGCCCGAGCTATGAAACCTTACACCATTGCTGTGGAGTTGCTGTTGCCAGTGGCCGCAGACATCATTCAAGTTCTGATAGGGAAAGAATTTGTTACAAAAGTGAATGCAATTTCTTTATCGAAGGACACTCTCTGCAGAATAAGAGATGACATCTCTGCTGATGTTATTTATCAGGTAATCAAGGAAATTAAATCTGCTCCACTTCCAATATTTAGCAGCCAGCTTGATGAATCTATAAACATTGCACACTGTTCACAGTTACTGACTTATGAGAGGTATATTAATGATGGCAACTTTAAATATGAGTAACTTTTTCACAAACCTCTGGAAACAATAACTTCATGTGATGTATTTGACACAGTTGGTTCATTTCTTATAGAGCATATGATCTTTTGGGAAAAGGTTTGTGGTGTTTGCATAGATGGTGCTCCAGCTATGCCAGGATGCTGATCTGGAGTTCAACGTTTGGTACCGAATGAGTCACGAAAAGTCACCAGAACTCACTGCTTGATTTATCAGCAAATATTAGCAATAAAGATGCTGCCACTAAGGTTGTAAGAAGCAATAAAAAAGCATCATAATTTCTTTTTATTTTGTAAAATCAAGCACTTTTAACAGTTGGCTGTTTTCGCAACTGTACAACAAGCAGGGTGCACTGAATAATGCGGTGCTATTGCACACTGAAGTGAGATGGTTGTTGAGAGGAAAAGTTTTAAAATGTGCTCTTGAGGTTCTTGATGAACTCAAAACGTTTTTAAATCAGAAAGCAAGACCCTAGTTCAAAGCAATTTCCAGCAATAAAAGTGGACTGCAGAAAATAGATTATTTGGTTGACAACTTTGCCATCTTGAATGAGTTAAATTGATCATAGCAAGGACCAAATACAGAATGCCCTCATTTGTGTGAAAATAGCTTATCATTCCAAATAAAACCTCAGCTTTGGGGAAAAAAAAGGATGAAAATAAAGTTTACATGTTGCCTACCTTAACTGCTGTGTTAGTCCAGATAGACTAGAGAAACAAATTGATAGACACACATATGAATATAAGGAAAAGGTTTATAGACAAGAGGATTGGGGCATTGAGAAAGCATCCCAACCCAGTCCAGTTCAATATATGTCCGATATTATTCCATATGCAGGATATCAGTCTATAAAGTCTCCTTCCTACTCACAAAGTCACAGGCCAGTGAGTGCAGAGTCCTGGTGCTGGCAGGGTCTTCCCATGGCTCCTCGATTCCAGGGCTCAGGGTCCATCAACAGCATCCAGTGGTGGTAGAAGCAACTCAGCTCTGGCAGAGGGCTCCATGTGGTTTTGCCAGCTTCAGAGGTTGAGTTCCATCAGGGTAAGGTCATGTGGCTTCTCCTCTGGCTCCTTCAGCTCCTTGGACACTGCCATCTTGTCTTGTTCTTAGTTCGTTGTCTCAGAGACTAGCTCCCAACAACTGGGGAGAAAGCTTCTCATCTCCATGAGGGAAATACCGCAAAATTTCCCAGAAGTCTCAGCAGAAAGCCATGCCCACACGGAGGCCTCATTGGCTACTCAATGGCTATCTACAGATTAACAGGCTAGACTCCACCCCTACATCTCAATCATGAAATTAACATAAGCACATGACCGCTACAATTGCTTTCTTTCAGGAACAGGATATTGACAGAGACAAAAGGATCACAGTGATCATTTCTGCACTTGCACTTGCAGACCAACTTTCAATGCATTAGTAAATGTACCTGACTCCCCATCTACACTTTTCAGAAGTCCATTCACAGTCAAAGTTGAAGCTGTTTCTGCAACTGCACAAGAGAAGTTCTTTGAAGTTGCAATTAGTGATGCAGCATGAACCGATTGCTCTACAATGTCAGTTACAAAATACTGGATCAAGTGTTTGCGGGCATATCCTGTTATGTCCGAGACTGTGTTGCATTTCTTCCATTTCCAACAACATCTTTGTGGAACAGGGTTTTCCAGTTTGTTGGCTATCAAGTCTAAATACAGAAGTAGACTTATAGAAAATGATCTTCGTTGTGCTCTTGCAAACTGCCCTGAGAGTTTCTGATCTTGTGAGATAGAAGCTATTCAACCTTCCCACTGATGTTGGTTTTTTTTACACATGCTGTCACAAAATGTAGCAATGTAGTTTACTGTTGTTATATTAATATTGTTACCCAGGCTACACCATGCTTCATGACAAAATTTCATTTATTTGTAATTATGAGTAAATACTTCACAATTTAGAGTACATTTTTGTGATTAATCACCGTGCTTTAATTATGATAAATTTGTAAAAAAAAAACCACCCTGCATATCAGATATTTATATTATGATTAATAACAGTAGAAAAATTATAGTTATGAAGTAGTAATAGAAAATAATTTTATGGCTGGGTGTCACCACAAGAGGACATATATTAAAGGATCGTGGGATTAGGAAGATTGGAAACCACTGCTATAGAGTCATCAATCCTGGTTTTCTTATGATGAAAAAGAGAAAAAAATATAAGAAAACTTTAATAAGGTGGCCCCAAGAACACAACACAAACAAAAACAAAGTAATACCTCAAATATTGAAAACTTGAGCAGGACTTGCGCACATCAGAGGCTATGTATTTTAATTAGGGGGTACATTACGATAGTTTTCACACTTCAGTTGTATAGTGGTATTAACCCTTGCAATGGGAAAAACGGAGTCATTGAACCTTCTCCACTGTTGAGGATACTTTACATTGATAAACATTTTGGTTGTAATTTCATAATTGTAAATATGTTTGTCCTATAGCCCAATAATTACATGGGCTACTTTTCTCTGTATGAATAGATTTTACTTAATCTCAGACAGAGAGCAAATAAATCAGCAATTGTCAGTGAGCTTACACCAACTCATGAGGACCTGATCTACAACAGAACCAAAGATTGCCGGCACCTGCGCCATGAGCATGGAGTCCAGCATGTTCATGCCCATCTTTGGGACTGTTGTGAAGTTTCATTCCACCACGTGCCTTCATCACCCTCACTGGTCCTCTGCGTCACCAAACACAAAGCTCTCCTGCAGCCTTCATCCTTCAGATGAGCTATCCAATGGAAAAGAGTTGAATAATGTTCTCCTGTGATCAACAGTTTTCACTGGACCGCTTTTGGAAATAAACAGACATTCCTTTTTTCTTATTCCGTCTTGAGTCGAATACTCTGCTCTAACTTACCTGTCATGGGTCACCGTGCAGTATCTGAAACGCGGATTGCATCACTTCCAGCATCATGCCAACGTGCAATCCACGCTTTGATAAGCTGGCACAGAACTGGTAGACCAGAATTTGTAAGTTTGTAGAAATATAATGAAGTGCTCACTTCAGCAGCAGCAGATATACTAAAATCGGAATGATACAGAGTAGATTAACTTGACCCCTGAAAAAAGAAAGACACGCAATTTGTGAAATGTTCAGTGCTTTTATTTTTCCTAGCTCTCCATAGGATCTCAGGAACCACAGGGAGCACATGGTTCTTCTCAGAATGGAAGGTAGTTATGCTTGAGATTAAGCTGAATTCTGTTTGAAAGGACATGCTCATGTAAGCCAGAAAAGGACAACACAGTGACTCCTGACTGCAAGCCTAAAAAAACCTGCCACCTGAGGAAAAATACCTTATGCCCAGGGAAACAGGCTTTATTCCAGCAAAATTCAATAGGACACTGCCTGCTAAGGTCATTGGACACAGAATATGTGGGGTGCTGTTGTCCTCATGGATTTAAACTTATTGAAAATAAGCAAAATTGCACAAAAATCATTGGCTCTTTGAAGAATATTTGTTGCAAGATTTCCCCTTTTTATCAAAATGTATGAACCTACGTTTCCCTCAATATGGTGTGTTAGTCTGGGTAGACTAAAGAGGCAAATTCATGGACACGTACATGTGTATAGGATAGTGGTTTATATATAAGCACAATTAAATATTGAGAAAACATCCCAACCCAATCCAGATGAACTTCATAAATCTTATATTAGTCCATATGTCCCCTTCAGACTCATGAAACACATAAAATAATGCCAAATTCAGGAAGATCACAGGCCGGTGGGTGGGAAGTCTTATGGAATCTGTGGCGTTGTAAGCATCTTAGCACTGATGAGGTGCTAGATCCATAAATCCACGTTTCTTGTCAGTAGAGAGTCTTTCAGGGAGTGAGCAGATAAAGAATGTCACTGCCTTCAAAGAGGAAATACAGGAGTTCCGAGAATCCTCAGGAGAGAGCCATGTCCACACAGAGGACTCACAGGCTATATCCTTATTGACAGGTGAGGTTCTACCCTTAGACTCTTAATCCTCAAATTAACACCAGATTATGTAACTCCCATATATGGCAATAGCTAAATACATATGGCATAATCAGACCATAAAATAATATACAACCATTGAAATATATGAAACACATTGGTAAAAACTATATCAAAAGCTAAGACCTAAAAGATTAAAGTGAGTCCTAGAACATAGTAAACGATTCAATTGCTATTGTTTATACATATATATATGACTTTAATTTTCTATGTAGATCTAACTCAATTGCTTTTCGCTCAATAGTCAACAGGTGTTTACTGAGTTCTAGACACCATTGTATGAGTTGATGATAAAATAATAAATGAATGTAAAACTATGAATCTGGGAAGTCATAAGTAAAGAAGAGATTAAGAAATTGCCATTTCACAGCAATGTGTGAACTGAGACTCAAAGGTCAAAGGGGGAAAAAGTCTAGTGGTGACCATAATGTTGCCTTAGGGCCCATTGCCTCCCTCGTGAGAAACCACTAGTGTTTCAGTGAAGATAATTGAAGGGAACGTCCTTGCCTTTGAATTACTAGAGCAGAGGGCAAGGGATGTTTTTCAAGGGGTACCAAATTAAAAATCTCACAAAATAAATTGTTCTCTTTTACTTCAAGTCAAAGAATATTTTTTATACCTTCTGTTCTAGGTTGATTATGTTAAACTGAGTTTTCTAAGGAAGCCAAATTAGTGACACATATATTTACATGAAGACACACATCATTCACACCACTGTAGAAGTTGTTAAGCTTGGTTTGATTATCAGATATACTATTGGAGGCTTTATCTGACTAAAGTTTTTCCTGATTTTTGGCAATCCAAAAAGCTTGGAGATCAGAATTTGGTGCCTAATATCGTGCGACTAATGTGTGCAAACAAAAATTGACCTGGTCCCATTTACATTTTATATTTTGTAAATGAACAAAATAAAAATGTTTGATGCAAAAATATAAGAAAGAGATCAAAATATTAATCATAATCTTTCTCTCTGAAACTTATCAGATGGCTGCAACAAGTATGTTTTTCCACTACCCATCCCTTATTCCTCTTAATGCCAGTAAATACCTCAGCTGGTCATAGTTCTTTACCTGGCACGATGATCTACACCTTCATTCCTGAAGGGTAGGGATTACTGGTAGTAATCCCAGATTTGAGTTGCTATAGTTTACCATTTAATCACAATATTTGGAAGTGTCAAGAGATCGAACGAGGATTCTATACAGATCCTTCTTCATCTCTGTTGCATAATACCAATGCAATTTCCTCCCTTGGTAATCAATACAAATCAAATCACACAATACAGTAACAACTTTCATGTCTGTAAATCCTGAGGTATGAGGATTCCCCAAATGATAGAGAAACATTCTGAACAGTCAATTCAACTGAATCAGTGTGATGTCTCCAGGTGAGAATGTTCCTTTCTTTTAACTAACCCCTTCAGTTATGAAAGCATAGTGTTTCAGAGACAGGAAGCAAAAATGCTACCAGTGGGTCACTGGGAGTAAGAATGAATGGTGCCATTTCCACCCCTTGATTCTTGAACCCATGGCTCTTGACTGGTCGAGAAGTTATAACATATACATTGGATGTTGGTTTAGAGCAAACAGCCTTCTGGAGAATTTTATCCTAATGCTGCAAGGTATGCTATACCTTATCCTACAAATGTGTCTTTAGAAGTCCATTCTATCACTCTATCAATCCAGGTGTTAAAGTCTCTTGATTGCCTCTGAAACATCAACCAAAACAAACCTGATGCATTATAACAGATCAATATGAAATCTAGGAGAACATGCAGGACTCTTTTTTTTTATGTGTGTGTCATTATGCATGAGATAGACATGATTCTGGTGTTTTCTTAATTGTAGCTAACTACATGGAGCATTGCTAAACACAGACAAAACATATAAAATTTATTTATATAAAATATTCTTGTTGGAGGTATTCATCTTGATTTTATAACTGAAGATATAGGAGATTAAACAACTTAATCAAATTTACACAAAAGTTCGACAGAGGAAGTTGGCCTGTCCGGATAGTTCCTTATTCTTAGAAAGCATAATTAAACATTAAAGATATAATTATGCTTAATGATCCAGTTTTCATTCCAGTGATTTAAAAATTGCTAAGTAAATTAGGAATTAAATATGGTATGTTTGAAAATGTTGGAAATAAACAAAACAAAAAAAGAAAATGTTAAAAACTCACTCAAACCACCCCTATGAGATAGAAAGAGAGAGAGAGAGAATCTACAAAGACAAAAGTATTGCTACTAAATTCATGATACTTGGGTACATTATAAACAAAACATATCTGAATATGTCTCTTTGAATCCAATGAATGGCTATAGATAAGTTCACTCTGTAGTAGAAAAAAAAATCAAACAAACCATAAAAAACAATCTTAACTGCCAAGATTTTATTCCAACTCCTAATGATGTTTTAAGACTGAGTAGAACTGCTCCTTAGAATTTCTAAGACTGTAAATCCTTATGGAAGTAGATGCCTATAGGTTTCTTCTGCCAAGACGCTGGCAGTTTCAAACTACTGCGGTTTGCAATCGGATGCATAATCGGCCCACTCTGCAGGCTGCTTCTCACGCAGTATCTTATTACAGTGGCTTTTTATTTGGGGGGGGGGGCGGGGGGATCACTGCCCTCTGGTGGGAGGCCCTGCCTTGCTCCTGGAGAGCTGCTGCTGGATTTGAACCACCAAGCCAGTGGGCCGCAGTCCTGCACTCAACCACTATGCCACAGGGGCTCAGCCCCAGTGGCTTTTTTTTTTTTTTAAGTTCAATCAAAACTAGCTTTTGTGCGAACTTGCTGAGTTCTAAAGTAGATTTTCACAGAAGACACAGGGGCCTATTACAAAGATGCTTTAAGAAAATAGAAAATTACAGCGGTAAAGAAAAGGCCAGGAGACAGGTACCAAAGCATGTTATCTGTCATGACAATGAGCCTGCTTTGTTTGGGCACATTTGAATTTGAATTTTCAATCAGAATTATGTAAACTGGATGAATTGTAGTGTCTATGGCATGGGCCTCTATTCGGACAAGAATCACCAGTCCTCTTCAATCAGAGCATGAAAACAAGATTCATTTTTCCTTGCAAATTGATATGGATAGTCAGCTGCTGCCTTGTTCCTTCTTAACGGTGAATTAGTCATTTGTAAACTGATGATTTCTTTGAGGCATTGTCTCAATAAGACTTTCATAAAGTTTCAACTATTTCCCAATTTTTCCATTCAAATTTCACCATAAATTTAATATTTGTTTTTTACTTCAATTTTGGCATAATCCACGTTGCTCCAGTATGGACTCTTTTTAAACTGATGTCCTATCCTTCTTAGTTCCCCAAACTAGGTCTTATTCAGACATGTTATACCTAATTATTATAAGTTTATTTTTGTAAAAAATTTAATCCATGCACCTTTTTCATAATATGTATTTTTCATGACCTTTATAAAATCTTTCACATACATGTATGTTTACTTTGTTAAGGATAAACTTAGGTTTTTTCTTAATGATACAAAAGTATATATCAAGAAATTTACCGATTAAAATAATACATGTAATATTTGATTATAAATTCAACATATTATTGATTCTTACAGAATCATTTTGTTGAATTTTAATAAAGGTTTGTATATATACCCAACCAATAGCTTCATATGTTTTTGTAGTTTCAACATAAATGTTGGTTGACATTTTCAGATTTCAAGGCCCTTAGATGGCATAACTTAACATGCAGTTAGTAGGAGATGCACAGTAGCACATGGTTCTGTTGCACTCCTACCGAAAGATATAAATAAACTCAAATAGATAAGAGAAAGTTGTAATGGAATAATTACAGAATGATGAGTTCTGAGTATATGCCTTTACTTTGGATAAAATGTATTTCATTTTGGACTTGTGTAATTTCATTTGTTAATAATATATTGTCTCACAGTATTCTTTATTTGGATGTTTGCTCTAGAAAGCTGATATGACCCAACTCCAGGTTACACTGCCATGAAATATTTCTTGTTATTGAAGTGCTTCCATTTCTAGAGTATTCACTACTCCCAATTGGTGAAGCTTCCTAGTTCAGAGCATGTTAGCATATCATTAGCAGGAAAAAATACTTATTAAAATAGATGATATTGGAAAAAAATTTTAAATAGATGATATTGGACAAAGAGACCTTTCTTTAACAAATTGTTGTTTTTGTGGTTTATTCACAGGCATTTCCTTGCATCTCAACTGGCATCTATGGTAAGTGATCCATGATGTTTTTATTTTCTCTTTTGTGCCTGTGTAAAAGAGAAGCTCATGGTAATCCCTAAAGACTTAGAAGTTCATTGATGGATTTATTTTTTTGTAATTTAGAGTCTCTCAGAATTCAGATAAAATCCACTAAGGAATCTTAGGAGGCTAATCGGGTTCTTTTGAGTTTTTTAATTTTTTATACTATATAGCACATATACTATAAGCTGAACTTTAATGTCATTTTTTGGGGGGCATCACTGTTCTCTGCTGAGAGTGGGAGGTCCAGCCTTATTCCTGGAGAGCTGCTGCTGGATTTGAACCACCAAGCCAGTGGGCCACAGTCCCGCACTGAACCACTATGCCACGGGGGCTTAGCTGACTTTAATGTCTTTTAAAGCAAAATTATTGCTGTTTTTTAGTTATTTCTCTTAGTGATAGTATTTGATATTTAATAACTCATAAATAGATCAAGTTTCTCTCAGAAGAATTATAGTTTTATGTAAAAGTTAGTTATTTTAATTAGTTTATTGAAATTTAAAATTAATAAGCATGTTGACATGCATGTCATAGCTAAATATTCAATTTTAAGACAATCATTGCAGCAAAAATAAATTTAAATAACAAGCTAGTAAAATAATAAAATGTAAGCTGAGCCCTTATATTTTATGTGTGAAGGACTGAGGCTCACAGGGTTGATGGTTCAAATCCAGCAGCAGCTCTCCAGGAGCAAGACTGGGCTTCCTACTCCCACCAGGGCAGTGATAAGAATATATATATATATATATATATATATATATATATATATATATATATATATAATTTTAAATGGAAACTACTTCCTTAGCAGATGGAAGTGAAATATTATAAGCACTCTTTTCTTTAATGTTAAAACTCTCTAGATGGCCTTCTCTCGATGATGACATAGTTCTTTATTACTTTTCTGAAACTACCACTGATAAAATAAACTCACTGCCATCTAGTTGACTGCAAATCATGACTGCCCTGTAGAAGAGAGGAGAACTGTCCCTTAGAATTTGTGAGACTTTCCAATCTTTGTCTGACCAGAGAGTGAATTTGAACTGTCAGCCTGGTGCTTACTAGCTGCTTGTGGTAGGGAATAGGAAGGTAAAATGAAGATTGTTTATCACTGTAGGTTATTATCATTCAAGAAAAGTTGATCTCAATATTTCTGAAACTTTCTCAAACTTCAGATATGGAGACTTTTACTTGAAAAGTAAAATATTAATTCATCTAAAACAAAAATCTAAACTCTACTGGTGTAGTGTAGGTTGTATCTAGATCAATGATAAACTTATTCTTTCTATTATTAGTCTTTTGTTTCTTTTTCAAAAGCTAAAATGTCCTACTACTGTAATCAATTTTTAAGATGCCTATTTTGTGAATAAGAATTTTCATTTCAGCTCATCATTTTGTAGATACTAACATATCTAATTTTTCTAATAGCTTACCTCATCCACTCCTTGTTCCTCCTTTCTCCCTCTTAGAAGCTGTTATCTTCCCTTTCACATCCAAGTTAATATCGACTGCACTCTAGCTTACTGCTTTCCCGCTTATCTTTCCCTCCTCCCGCTGGGAACTAACAGTATATTGCTTGGGGTATGAAAACTTTCTATAACATTTTTCTCATACAGTACTTTTCCTTTAATGAGTATCTTTCTTCATTCACCATGTCTGCTCAATTCATTCATGTCCTGAAGTATTTAAAAGTTTCATCAGTATTTTGTAGAGATGCATAGTATTACATAGTACATATATACCAAGATGTATTTACCCGTTCTTATGTGCCTGGACATAATGGCTGTTTTCATAATATTTCTATCACAAATATTGCTGCAATGAACATAGATGCATATATATGTGTGTGTATATATATAAATATATATATTCAGACTTTGTTCCATGTTTCTGTAGTATAGACATTTATGGGTCATACAGTCTTGCTCTCCTCCAATTTCTCCAACACCATGTAGCAGGAGATAGCAACTAGTCAGGATGAGAAAATTCCAAACAGTGTAGACCCCCAAATGAAAAACAGAATTATGTTGGGATAGAGTCTAATTCTCCAGCTTCAAGGGAAAGGAGAGAGACTTGAGAACACCTGGGGGAGAGCAGGCAGGGTGGGGTGGGGCAGGGACGTTCACCTTAATGAAAACCAACACAAATGACTTCAGACTTCTCAATAGAAACTATTCTTCTGAATCCCGTGTCTGGTCAGTGCAGGTCCTCCTTGTCAGAGCATTTCATTCCACGGGGGTGTTTTTCAGTTGCTTGTCCTCGTTCTTGATTTTGGTGTGGGCACTGCAACCGATGGGTGTTTCCCTGGCATCATGTTGTAGCTGTTGGCTTCTGGGTTGTGTGGGACTAATTGCGTTTGTGTTGGAGAAAGTGAAGACAGGATAAAGAAGAGGGAAGGGATAAGAATCACTGTTTGATGAAAGGAAAAAGAAAAATGTAAACTCAAGAAAAAGAAAAAAAAGCTGGGCTTTAATTCAGTGGCTTATTACCTTGGCCCAGGAGCTTTGTAGCAGTAGACAAGGAGAGGTGACTGAGCCACAGTGTGAGAATTGTGGCCTCAGGCATTGAACTGAATGATTGTGGGGGCTCTGGTGGAGAATACACAGTGCCAGGCTGAGCCCTCCTTGCTGGTGGGGCACACAGAGAATTCTGGGCTGGGAGCGGGTCTGGTTGCTAGAATGGTATGAAAACAGCACTTAAGGCAGGTTGGACCCTGATTGTGGACCCAGTGAGAGATCACTGGGTTGGCAGCTGGACCTTCTCATGGGTGTGGTAAGGCAGGAGCACCCAGCTTGCTGGACTGCTTGTAGGAGGCTCATGGAGGAGTTTCTGGGCTGCCGCTAGGACTTCTTGCTGGTGAGTGCTGAAGGATGTCTAAGCTGGGCTGAACTCTGCTTGCTGCTGTGGCCCACAGGGAATAGCAGACAAAGGCTGGGTTTCCTGTAGTGGGGTGCCAGGAGTGCGCCCAAATCACTCTGATTCTGGTTGCTAGCAGGGCATGGAAGGATTAAAGAGCCAGCAGGAGCTCCGCGGTGGTGGAGTGAGGGAAGAGGGCCTAAGCTAGGCTAAACCCTGTCAGCTGGCAGAGTAAGCAGAGATCACGGGGACCTGAGCTGGGCATGGCTGCTGGGGGCCTCTGCTGGAAGGGGCCAGGCTGATCTGGAGCCCACAGCGGGGAGAGAGTCGCACTGGACAGTTCAAGCGCAGATCTGTGCCTCCTGCCCCTTCCTCTGCTTGCTCTCGCAGGTTCTGGGCCATAGAAGTTTGGATTTCCTTAACTTTCAAGTTATTTTCTGTGATTGTGGGTTGCCTGATGTGTTGATTCTCTTCTGATTGCAGTGGGATCCAGCTGGGTGTGTTCACCCTTTATACCCTGAAACCCATCAAGACTTTTTTCTCATACTTTAATCATGTTATCAGAGGAGGCACACTCCCTGGACATGATGTCCCTGGACAAGGACATGATGATTGATAAATACAGGTTCAGCAAAAGGAACAAAAAGAAAAATTAAGGTCCATAACCACCTGGCTTGCCACAGTGGTTGCTTCAGTGGGCTTAAAGACAAGAGTGGCTGTGAAGGTGGTCCAGGAGCAGGACCATCTTATTTTGTTGTGTGTTCAGTATCTGTGACTAGAACTGAAAGGAGGACACATATCAAAACGTTACACACATGGTAGAGTAAAGCTCATCTGCTTTCACAATGAGAATCTTAAGTAAAATATATTCTTTTCTTTGTTAAAAGTTCCGATGGGAACATACAGCTTTAAAATACCTTGTTCCATACCATTGTCAGAAACACAGAGATCTGCCATGGTGTCAAGTAATTTCCTGTCTTTCAAAATGGATTGCTCTCAGATGCTTATTTACCCTAATTTAAGTAAAATAAGCATTAAGGATAAGAACACTTACTTATTTTAAGGTGCAGTGGCTCAAAGCAGGTCACATCCTTGAATATCCACCCAAGAGAGACATTCCACAATATTCCACAAGAGAGACATTCGTTCCACTGCAAAGGATGTGGAAAATTTATTCTTAGAATTCATCAAGCTTTTCGTAATTATAATATCAGAAAAGATTGAGGAGTTAAATTTTGGTGAGCAGCTTCTATATCTAAAGGGAGAGGCTAGCCAATAACATCACACAGCTCACCTAATTAATTTATAATTTAGGGGCAAGATCAAGTATCCCAAATCAGCAAATTTGTTTGAATACTATCGGTGCAAGGACTGTGATGACAAGAAGGTTAATGTTACTCTGCAAGGATATTTGGTAAATTTGTCAGTATGCTGGATTTTCAAATACCTGTATAATTTAGCACTCCTGAAAAATTAAATGTGTGGAATTCTCGTGGTATCAGGGTCTATCATTGACCACTACTGTTAGTAGTCAGTCCCTACAGACAGACCTTTAACTCTCCCTTTAATTGTGTTTATATTTCTTGTTACAATATCTTGCAAAGTTTGCAGACACATTAGTGGAACTAAAATCAATATATTGAGAATGAATAATTGCATCACTTATGAAACCACTAATTCTGGCCTGTTTCCAAAGAAATCTCTTGAGGAATCAATTGCAATTAGTCTTGTAAATCTCTAACCCCCTGAGGCTGGAGCATTTGTTAAACCAACAGAAGGGTATCCAGAGTGGTGATGGATCAACATGCTGTGCATCCCCAAACCAAGGATAATGTGATTTTGGGGCAGTGGACTGAAGTTAGTGGAGAAGTACTATAATGAGCAGGAGTTCACAGATACAGGAGAAAGAAAAAGAGAAAATATGAATCTAAAGCTCTTGAGCAAACATAAGGAGGATCTTTAGAATTACTAGACTGTATCTTTCAGACATGGTCCACAAGGAGAGTCCTTAAAAGTGAAATCAATGAAGCTGAAGTAACAAAACCAGTGTTAAAATGGCTTGCCTCGGAAGTTTGTTGTCCTGAATTTATTTCCAGATTCACTGAAATGTTCCTAGAGCTTTCTCTAAAGACGTTTAATTTTCAGTAACATGCACCCTTTACTGCAAGGAACGTCAGTTCCGGAAATTGGCTCAATATTCCCTATTGATCTATCCCAAGAGCCAGAATGGACCTGGTCAAGGACTTGATACCATTGAGTGTGTTCCTACTCATGGAGACCCTATGGACAGCAGAATGAACTTGTCCCACGCTATTCTCACAACTGTTATATTAAGGCTTAATCATGATTAAGGAGTAAGACTAAGTAAGCCTTAGTCACGATTGGTCTAATGATCAGCTAAAAAATAAAAAGGCAGGTCTCAGGTAGCAAAGGGCCCTGGGGACACCGTTGGACTGCTAACAGCTAGGTCAAATCCATCAGCTGCTTCCAAGAAGAGAAATGAGGCTGCCTGCTTCTGTACTGAGCTTCAGTGACTCAGAAACACAACGTGGATTTCTGTCAGCCAGAATCAACTCAATGGCTTTGGATTTGGATTTTTTACCATAGTGGAAGGAATAATTTGATTTATCTTTTAGGAAGACTCAGTAAATAAAAATAGAAGCCAATTTTTTAGATGCAATTAGATTTTAAAGCTACATGTATTGAGATAGAACTCATTTAACATGTAACTACCTCTTTAAGTGGCTTTAGTATATGAACAGAACAATGAAACCACTTACAAAATCTAATTTTAGAAAAACTATCACTTGCAACAGAAATTGTACAGTACTCACTCATACCTCCCTGTTGTATCCTCTATCCTACAACTGCAAGACATAAGGTAACACCAATGTACCTTCTGCATCTCTAGCTGCATATATTAGATATTTAGCATATTGTAATGATATAATATGATCTTTTATGACTTGCTTTTTCACAACATCTTTCTAAAGTCTACCATTTAGCGTGACCTTGATATATATTCCTTTTTATCATTATCCTATTATCTAAATATACCAAATTATATACATTTATTTGTTGGACACGAGTTGGTTCCATTGTCAGGCAATGCTTACTGGTAGTCAATTTAGACATACTTTTTGGATCTCTGGGTTAAACAATATCTAACAAAAAGTTTAGCTATTCACCACTCCCCCACCCCCTAATGTTTAGAAAAAAATGCGATGAGCTCCATCCATCAGGATATTCCCATGAAACCTTAATGGGATGCAGTTCAATTCTGCAGCACAGGAGGTCACCATGAGTTGAAATCAGCCAGATGGCTACTAGTGTTGATGCTATTAGATGTCTAAATAGACAAATTCTATTGTGATGCAGAGAGTGGGAATGCTAAGTTTTCATCTTCCGGAAACAACCCGGGTGTTCATTCCTTGGTACATTAATTTCTCTTAGGCCTTAATGATTCTGGTGCTCCTATGGCCAATGAGAAGGTCTAGGTTTCTTGTAACATGGTCTGCATAAAAAATGGCTGATGAATCTCATACTCCATGATGCTTCTCAGCACATCAGCCTTTTCTTAGGGTCCCAGAGCAACAGTGGCAAGGAGCAACAGCATCATTGTTGCTAGGGAAATGAGGTCTTGGCTTCAATACATATTCTGTCTATTTTAAGCTTTGTGGACATAGGAATTTACTTAACCAGCCAAACCTGTAAAATGGGGATGCGGTTGTTATATAATCTGCTGTCAATTTAAGAGTCTTTTTTTTTTCTTTCAAGAAATCAAGTTTTAATGTGTGGATCAAACCAGTGGTGGGGGCATGAGGCTGGCGTCACCGGGCCAGGTGGAAGGTGAGCCAGTACACCATGAGGGACTGGAAGGCCGCAGCCTCTGGCGGCATGTAAAGCTGGAGGCACTGTTGGGGCGGCGGGCCCCCGACGCTGTCAGGACTCTGGGATGCTGTCCACAAGGAGCGCGCAATGAAGTACATAAGCGCAGAGGAGGTCCAGGCCAGAGCCACGTAGTAGCCGTACCGGCCGCAGAGCAGGCCGGTCAGCATTCCCAGGATCATCCCCACGTATTTGGAGCCGCTGTACGCCAGCAGATGGAAGGTGCTCAGCTCGCTGTGCACGGTGGCCAGGTCGGAGGCCAGGAGCAGGGCCAGCACCTCCATCATAACCCACACCAGTGCCGTGCTGGCACACAGGCCCAGCACCTCCGGGGAGAACCTTTGCTGAATGCCCAGCGCCATCTCAGCCAGCAGCACGTAGGTGATGAAAGCCATCGTGGGGATATAGAGGTCTGGGGCGTTAGGTCTTGCCGCGGCGGCAGAGGCGCATTCCGGCTGTACTGCAGTTCCCAGTTCTGATGTATGTAGGGGAAGACCAGTAGCCCTAGCTTCTTAGCCACATAGGCCGTGTCCACCGCAAAAAAATACTTGAGTTTGTTTACAGATACAAAGCGATGAAGCTCCTTGTGCACTGAATCCTTCCCTTGGGATGCAATGGATCGGCCATGGCCATGGCCATGTTGGCCACTGGGTTCCCCAGCAGGTGGTTGACACTGAAGGCCACATCACCTCCTGGGGCTGGGTAGCCACCTGGCTGGCCAGAGCAGCCACCAACGCTTGTGTCATCGAAGAGGGCTGGGGATTAGGGAGCTGCCCAAGCTCTGTGCTTGGAATCGTGGGCTGAGTAGTGACTATTATAGTGCCTGGCAAAGAGATAAACTTTAAGGAAATTTTCTTTACATGAGTTTTTAAAATAATTTTGATTTACATAAGTTATATAACATAAGTTATCATGTTAATGCTTTTATTGCCACAATTACAATTATGTTATCCTTTCCAACTGAATTTCAATTGCTTGAAGGCAGGGCATTTAAAAGTTTTGTTCAATACCACCTCCTAAATTCTAAAACAGCCTTCACTTGTTGAACAAATAATGTAAAGGAGGCTTTCCTGATGCTCTGTGTGACACCAGCCACACAGCAGTCTTTTCTTACAGGAAGTTTCACAATGTCTGCTGCTTACATGAAAGCCAGGTATGCATTATTGACCACCTCTGATCCGGGTGTGTGAGTTCAGCTCTCAGGAAATGAAACTTTTTCATTACATCATAATACTGCACTTTCTATAGCACAGATCATGATTAATCATAAGCACTGCAATTATTTGAAAAGAAAAATAAATTTCATTAACTACATCTAATAAGTAAATAAATAAACTCCCAATAATCTCAAATTTGATTTCAGCCTAAGGAGAAAAAAAAGAAAAGAATCTGTTTTTGCAATTAAGTAAAGTTTTTTTGTGACTAGAGACAAAATAAATGTTGTCCTTTGTGGGTTCAAGTGTCAGATTTTAAAGCTGGTGGCCTTGACTTCCTGTGGCATTAGGAGGTCCCAGCTCCACTTCTGCTCATAAACTCAGTCTCAGCCCAACCACCCAATACCCCCACTTCCTGATTCTGGGAACCCCAGGCCAGTCTGGGGAGGAACCCCTCATAGGACAAGCAGTGTAATTGTCTATTCGTTGGAATCCCCATAAGCACTTCAACTTCTTTCTCTCAGAGACCCACCCTGACCCCTCCTTCAGCCATCAAGGAAAACAGAGACATTTTGTTGTTGTTGTTGGGCCTTTTGTTTTTCTTTGCTCTTTGGCTTTGCATTCTTGCTATTCCATGGACTCATTTGACTAAGGGCCATTTTAGATTCAGATGGACTCTGCGAGTTCACACAAACCCGAGCAGTTGTATGCCCTCGTGGGCAGGCCAAGTCCATTCCCGGCAGATTCCTTTCTTTGGGTTGGAATCAACTGGTATCTCACACACATAACACTGAAAAGATCAAGATTCCCCAAATCAGGAGTTCTACAACCCCTTATTTTATTAGAGATTGATTTGTCACCCCTTGCAGACCTCAAATCTCACCCACAAACCCTCCTCTGTGACTGTGGCCCACAGGCACAGACAGGAAGATTCTCCCCCTGCACCCCTTTCTCCAAGTACAAATAGGGCATCACTCCTTGTTCCCGAGGGAAGAAATCCAAAGAGAAGTTGACAATGGTCCTTGGACAAGGAGGTAAGGATTTTTTCACTTTTAGATACCTCAACTAAAGCAGGCATAGGTCTGTCTCTGTTGCTCCTCCGCCCGTGCATATTTCTGGCATTGTGCCACAGCATGGTCAATGTGTACACTGAGCTCAGGTCTGTCATCACAAGTGAATGTCTGCACCCATGTCCAGAACAGGACCAAGTGGGACATACTCTCCCACCACACCCTTTTCTCCAAAAGAATGCAGGGACATCATCCCCTGCTCCTGAGCGATGAGCCCTGTAAGGAAACTGAGTGACCCACAAACCAGGAGCTAAGGCCCTAAGAGCTATTCTCCCACAACAGGCTGCCTTGGTGTTTTTGCTCTTTGGTCTATACATACTTCTTTCACTCTAGTTTGATCTGTGTATGAGTTTATACTCTCTGCCTATCACTGCTTCCAGTTCTTGGTGTCCCTTTCCTAATAAAGCCTATGTCTACATTAACTAACAAGTACTAATATACCTCTTAAAAGTCCTTTATCCAATACAGAACAAAATATTTATACAGATCATCTACTATGACTGCTATCACATCTACCCTAATCTCATATTTCCTCCACCCACTATCCCTACCTACTCAACTCACTCAACTCCTGCCTAATCTCCACAAAAGAGACATAAATATAAAATTTTACAGCTCTAAGGATCATTAATGAGAAAATCAGTGCAAATTCATGGGCAAATAATTTAGAACATAGATTAGCATGTATAATAATGGAGTACACACAGAGGAAGACAAAATAGATGACTGGAACCCATTAAACACAAGACACTTATGTATATTAAAAGTATTTCAAAAAGAGCAAAACAAGAAGCCACAGAGTGGGGAAAAAAATCTTCAGCAAATATAAAATAGGCAGACTGGTACTACAATAGATAGAATTCTGCTTCATCACAGCAAGACAGAAAAAGAATAATCCAATTAGAAAGTGAGAAAAATACACGAACTAAGAATTCACCAAAGAAAACACTCAGACGGCAAACAAATGTGTGAGGAAATGCTCAAGATTGCGGGCATTAGGGGAGTGCAAATCAAAACAACAAAATGCAATCTGACACTCAAAATGATAAAAAAATTAAAAATAACAGGAGAGTGTAGAGCTTTCATATGCTGCTGGTGGGATTGCAAACATGTACAACCATTGTGGAGGGAGGAATGGTCCTGTCTGAAACAACTAGTAAAAATGGTAAAACAACTAGTAAAAATGGTAGAACAACTAGTAAAAATGGAAGTATAGTCCTGTCTGAAACAACTAGTAAACAATGGGTAAAAATACCATATCACCCAGTAATACTCTATTGAGTATACAGCCTAAGGAAGCAAAATAAAGAACATGAAGAGATATATATGCTTCCCCATGTCTATAACAACACAGTCCACAGTATCTAAAAGCTATCAATAGATCAGTGGATACAGAAGCTATCTTTATCAGTAGATCGATGGATATGGAAATGCTGGTATATACACACAATGCATATGTGAAAATGCATAATGCATCTGTGAAAAAGTCACTGAAATCATGGGTCACTTCATGACATGGAACTGGACACAATTATACTAAATGAAAACAGTTGATCACAAATGTACATTTGTATGAATCCACTACTCTAAGAATAAAAGTCAAGACAAAAGACAGCCTTCTGCTTTAAGGTCAAGCATGCTTCTAATGTGATCTTCCACACCACAAGGTAAAGACTCTGACTTGCAGCCATTAACCACAGGAGATGTCACCTCAGCTTAGGTCAGTTTTGGTGGTCATCGTTACAGGGAGAGGACCATTCAGTTGCTACCATGCAACATTTTGCTGAGATCAACTCAAATTAATATATATTTCAATAAGAATGATCAATGAATCTTATTGAAAACTCAAGTCAATACATGAAGAGGACATCAGACTAGTCTCACAGAAGGCTATATTTTACTTCTGTTGGTTACTACAAGAAAAACTAGATGGTTCTCAGCTATTAGAAGCAATAGGATCTGAGATCTTAAAAGCTTGTCTTTCAACAAGCCTTGAAGAAAGGCATCAATTGGGCCCACATGGAAGAAACACATCAATTTGTGTGATCCTAGCATTTTGAATGAAAAAAAATCCAAAACCCAAAGATTGGTAGGTTTCTGAGCTTACATTGTGAACACCCAGTTTTTGAAATGCTGAGGATGACCGTGGGAGCCCCCAAACCACTCTCAGGATCCATACATGAATTACACTCTGGTTAATCACCTATGAACATAGATCAGTTACACGAATAGCCTTGCTGTCATTCAGAGTTCAAGGTAGAAGGCAGGAATGTTTTGTATTGTATTTCTCTTTTCTATAATTTTATGAATATGAAATCCAGATTACTAGAGTTTTAGAGACAGTGAAAGCATTCATGGTTACTTAGGGGGTGCCGTGGGGGAGATTGGAGTTAGGTGAGTAGCTGATGGCTATGAGTACAAGAAAGCAGTAACTGTTCTAAAATTGATTGTGGATATAATTGTATAACTCTTTTTAATATAATTGAACTATTAAATTGTAAGGTATGTGAAATATATACCAAATGACTTTTAAAAATCAAGTGTATGCCATAGGATACCAATTTTTTATGGACAAGATCATCAGCAGTACTACAAAATAGGTTATCTATCATGTGTTAGGGTAGAAAACAATTGAATACGTTTTCTTGCTGAGAACAGCCAGAGACTTTAAATAGAGTTTTCCATTTCTAAGATTTTGGGCTATTGGGCCTAGGGAATAATTTTGGAAAACAATCTTGACTTATCCTAGCACATTTTCTTGCTTGTTAGAAACAGAACCAACGATGACAGTGTGATTTGTCTAGGACATGCAAATAGTTCAAGGAAGAACTGAGAAAGGCACTCTAGGGAGACACAGTATCAAAGGCAAGGTCTGGGGAATCAGACAGATTACAGCTCGCAAACCAACTGTAGGATCCTTAGTTCCAAGATTCTTCAAATGGTAACTGATAATATTAATATGATGATAATTCCAGAAGCATTACTATGAAGGCTTCAGTTGATACATGCATGGGCTTATTTCAGGCAAAACAAATTTCAACAGGTCTCTATCAGTGGGTGGCTATAACCACATTATCTCAGTACCTACTTGTCTCAGTTTTGAGTCACAAATGACTCCACAGAAACTCATGTAGGCTCCCTTAAAAACAATAGAGGTTTCTATCGAAATGATGACTTCTAAAGAGAACTGCTGGGCCTTTTAAATAACAGTGAGGTCAGCTTCAAAAGCTATGGTGACAACTATTTGGGGGAGGGGGAATTCCAAAGGTGAAGTATTGATTGATTTTCTTAAAGGATCTAGAGCTATCATAGAGGTATATTTAGTTTAAAGAAAATTGAGAATTTTGTTGGTTAAAAAAAAAAAGTCAGAATGTTTTTCCAAGGAATTGTTTGTCCAGTGCAACAATGCACCTGCTTATCTTTTAAGGGTATGAGGAGTTATCCTTTGATAATTTTATTGATAAACTTTATCCTATCTACCCTACAAACCAAAAATTGCTCCTCTGGCTTCTTTTTTCCCCTCAAATGAAGCCTTTAAAAGGAATTCTATGACTCCTTCAAAGATGCCAAAACAACATTGAATCATATATGTAGAAATTGTTAAATCAGAGAAAGTTTTACACCACAATTCTTAAAACTCCACTAATAGCAAGTACAAGGAAGAATAAAATGTTCTGCCATGTATTATGTTAATGATTGTACAAATCATCTTGACATGATTGCAGTATTGAATCATATGGTACGTGGATGAAGTAGCAGTAAAGCTGTTTGAAGAAAAACAAAACAAGAACGCAGGCTAAAAACAACCCAAAAATCATGTCCAAGCTGACATTTTGATGAGATTTTAAAGAAGAGTATAGAATTCTGCAGGGAGGGATCAGAGAAATGGAGACATAGCATTCAAAAATATATAAATATATAAAGAGAGAATTTTAAGAAACAGTAGTTTCACAATTTGAGATAATTGTTTAATAAAATATATGATTTTATAGCAATGCCATTAGCATCATGTCATGTATAACTAGTTTCTGTTGAGGATCTACTTACAGTGGCCCCAGATATGACTGAGTGAGCTATATTCCATAAAGTGTTCCAAGCCATGACCTTTTAGAAGCTGATCACCAGGCATTTCTTCTGAGGAGCATGCAGATGAGTTTGAACTTTCTGTTAATAGTCAAGGGCTTAGTCATTTATGTCACAGAGCTCCTGTTATTAAAAGAAAAGAAAGGTGTTGAACTAAGTCTGCTCCAGGACTTATGAGTCCCCAAAATACATCCAAATATGAGGTTATGCGACTCATACTTATGCTAGTTGTCATTCTTCACCCCACTCTACAAGTTTCTACTTTTATGACAACCCTGTCTTTATGGAATATCCAAACTCAGAATTGAGTTCGTGAATCCAGTATGTGAAGGCTGAAGTAAGGCAGAAAGTCCTGAAAAGTCACCTTCATGTATATTCTACCAAGGATTTATCCATTTTATAATCAGAGTGCCTTTGAAGGTTAAAGGTGTTGCAGCTCAACATTGAATATTAGGAAAAAAGCTTAGTTTTTAAAAAAATCGGTGTTTCAAAACAAATTATAAAATATAAGTATACTACATTCTACTTCTTAAAACAAAGTGATCGGTATTACTTGACAATTTAAATAATTCCACATCCCCTGATGATAAATCTTCTGTACTTACCCCTCAGGAAGGTGCTCACCTTTTGAATGCTACAGTTTTAAAAGCCAGTCATATGATGATCTATCTTGAAAAAGCCACTTCTCACATATAATTACACCAAACTTGTTAAAGCAATGACAAATAGATCAGGGGTTATAGGATTCTCCAAGTTCTTTGTGGGTATTGTTATAGGGAAATGCTGGCATACTAAATCATTGCCTCTCCTTTTATTTTCAACTTTGCAAATATTTTATCTTATCCCAAGTGAAAAGAAGCAGAAGTGCAAAGAATTGCTATTTTTCATGTTGTATATAGAAGGAAATGAGAATTCATCAGCTTTTTTCATCCTTCATAAAACAATGAAAATATGCCTCATTGCTAGTATAAAATAGTGATATGCATCAGGGGATTAGAGAAATGTAAAAATACTTGACTTTAAGTGCCTTTTAAAGATGTCTTTGCACATGTTGCAGAAGCAATACTGGGACTTAAAGGTGTGAAGGTGTGTGTGTGTGTGTATTGGGGGTATTACAGCTGAATTGGGTGATGTTCTCCTGAGAAGAAAAACCAATGAAGCATATAAACTCATATTTCAAGAAATTTATCCAAAGGAAATAACTGATACCACTATAGAAGTTGGCAAGTCTATGGATCAAATATTAGACTGCATGCTTCCCCTGACTCACATTGCTACAGGAGCTGATGGATTCCAGATTGGCTGATTGGATGACAGATTTCTCACTCACAGTCTCAAAAGGCTTATAAATCCCACGGTTAGAAAAAAAATCCCATGGTTGGCAAGTAATACAGCAGGTTGCTGGCACAAGTCCCAAGAGCAGAGGTCAGGTGAGAAGAGTGAGATGCAGAAAGCTAGACAAGCTAAGAGGTAAAGAACTTTACCCAGATGTCCATAAATGCTTCATGAGGGACACCCAAGAAGACTCCCTGAGAGCCTTTCTGTAAGATCACTGCTCTGACCAAATTAAGGATATTGATGATGTTGTATCCCAGACTAACCTCCTTAAATCAGATTGGACCTTTGACTGGCATAAGGATAGGCTATCTCACGCTATCCTTTTGCATTAAATAGAGATTATAACATTGGATCATATCATGTGAAATGATTGTATCATTAAATATCTGAAAAACCAGAGAATCGTACCCACCCACGTGACTATCAACTTAATCATCACACTACTCCAGCTTTGCTCCTAACAGATCTTACTCCCCATCACCAAGGAGTATAAAAAGAAATCGATAATGTGAAATTAGGAAGAGGATAAAGGGCACGAGCAAAGATGACAGAAATGGCAAAATGCTCACAAGGGTGAGAAATCCCACAGCAAGCAGTTGTCTTCAGCCAGATAGCGACAGTCCAGAAGATTAGCTAAAAGTCTTAGATCCCGCTGTCTCCTTATGGTACACTATAAGATTCATCAAAAGTAGCAGGTTTTTATTCTGGCTGTTCGGGAACTAGTAACTGCCAGTTTTCTCTACTGTGGTGGCTTGTGTGTTATTGTGGTATTGGAAGCTATGATGTTGTCATTTAAAATGACAGCAGGGTTCCCCCAAAGTGAACAGGTTTCAGTGGAGCTTACAGAAGAAGAACAAAGCATGACGAGGAACCGGCTGTCCTTTTTAGAGGAATCATCACTGAAAACTGTATGGCTAGCATTGAAACATGGTTGATTACTGAAAATCAAATGAGTAAAAGCAGAACATTATTAGAAATAGTGCCATAAGCTGACCTCCTCCAGTCAGATGGGGCTCAACATAGAGCTGAGAAAGAGCTGCCTCCTCAATGTAGAGTTGACCTCAGAGGGGTAGATGGAATAAAGCTTGGATGTTCTTCAGGACCATCGTTTGTTGATAAGATATGGCTCAAAATGTGAAGAAACATTTGCAAAGCTCTACTAAAAATTGGAACTAAGAATGTATGAAGTGTGAATCTAGGAAAATTGAAAAATGCCCCCAAGTGAAAGAGAACTCACAAATATAACATTCAGTATATCCCACATGAATTTTGAGAACATCTGAAGGATAGAATGTACCTACACAACACTAGTGACAGAAAACTGGATGAGCTGTGGGACAACATCCAGAACATGATTTATGTAGAAAGCAGAGCCTTAGCATGGTCTTACCTTGTGCTTTGCTTCTCATTTTTTGCTCCCAAGCCCTTCCTGTTTTAACTGTTATTCCCTGTCACCAGGCCTTTGTTTTTCCCTTGGCTTGGAGAATTCATTTCCCTCTGCCTCTTCATCTGGTTAGTCCTCACAAGCTTGATCTGTAAGGGGTGTTTCTCCTCATCTTTGACCAGATCAATCATCCTGTTAAACAATCTTCAGGATGGTGTGTGATTCTTTCTCACAGCAATCATTTTTGTTGTTAGCGACTATCAAGTCAGTTCTCACCCAATGCACAACAGAATGAAACACTGTTCAGTCATGGACCATCCTCAAAAGTATTCCTGTGCTTGAGCCCTTTGTACCCACTGTACCAATCCATCTTTTGGGAGGCCTTATCCCTTTTCACTAACCTCCACTTTACCAAACATGATATCCTTTTTCATATGTTGGTCTTTTAGGATAATGGTCCAAAGTCTCTCTATCCTTTTCCCTAAGGAGGACTCTCATCATCCTTCTTCTAAGAAAAATCCATTTGTCCTTTGAGCTTTCCATGGTAGTTTAAGCATTCTCCTCCAACAACACAATATAAATTTATTGATTCTTATTCAGTCTTCCTTATTTAATATCCAACTTTCAAATGCATATAAGGTAATTGGGAATATTATGGTTGGGTTAGGCACAACTTAGTCCTCAAAGTAACATCTTTCCTTTTTGACCTTTAAAAGAAATCCAGTACAGATTTACCAATGCAATATATCTTAATTGCTACTTCAGTGAGCATAGTTTATGGATCCAAGAAAGAGAAAATCAAAACTTTTGATAACTTCAAACTTTTCTCCATTTATCATTTACCTCTTGGTCCAGTTGTGAGGATTTAGGATTTCTTGACATTGAGTCTTAAATCACACTGAAACCTGCATTCCTTGATCTTCACACATAAGCGCTTCAAGTTCTCATTTTCGGAAAGAAAGAACGTGTCATCTGCATGTTGAAAATTATTAATAAGCCTTCCTTCAATCCTGATACCACATTTTCTTCATATAAACCAGATTATCTGATATTTGCTCAGCATATAGATTGAATAAATATCATGTGAGGATATAACCCTGAAACCCACTATTTCTGATTTTCAACCATGCAGTATTCTCTTTTTTTTTTTGACACATATGCAAGTTCCTCATAAGGACAATGATGTTATGAAATTGCCATTCTTCTCAAGGCTGTGTAAAAGTTTTTGATGAAAAATAATAAAAAGGATAAATTTTTAAAAAAGTTTTTGATGATCAACAAAAACTATTGACTATACCTTGGCATAGTCCATAAAACACAAGCAAATGTCTTTCTGGTATTCTCTGCTTTTGCCAAGAACTATCTGACATCCACAATGATATCCTTTCTTTCACATCCACTTTTGAATCCAGCCTGAACGTCTGCAAGCTTCCTATCAATGCATAGCTCCAAACTTTATTGGATGATCTTCAGCAAAAATTTACATACATGTGACATCAGTCATATTGTTCTATACTTTGGACATTCTATTGGGTCATGTTTCTTTGGAATGAGTACAATAAGTCTCTTCCAGTGAGTTGACCAAATCTAGTAAGTGCTTTCAGTGCTGTATCAATGTGTTGAAACATTGCAATTGGTTTTCCATCAATTGCTGGAGCCATGTCCTTGCCTAATGTTTCAGTGCGGTTTGAACTTCTTCCTTCAATACCACTGATTCTTGCTCACATGCTACCTCCTGAAATGGTAGGTTGTCAAATTCCTCCTTTTGGTAGAGTGAGTATGTGTACCTTTTCCATCTTCTTTTGATGCTGCCTTCATCATGAAACATTTCCCCCATAGAATCTTGCTAAGTGAATACAAGTACCTTATATACACCTGTATAAGCCTAGTTCTTCAGCACATTTTAATGCCGTTTTTATGGTCAGACTAGGTACCTTAGCTGGTATTTGGGTAAGCTTATCCTTATACAGTATTTTCCTGTAAACTAATGCCTTAAAATTGATCTTAATTATAAATTAAATTATTTTGGGACTTCGTTGATAACATTAGAATATAAATTTTATATCCTGAAGATATATACTTTATATTCTTAAGTCAAATAATCAAATAAGAAACAACTGTTTGAAACATAAGAAATTGTAAATTGTACCCCTTCGATTTCACTCAAGTCTTTGTTGGCTGATTGGTTGGTTTGTTTTCTCCTAGATGGAATGCTAACCAATAGGCATTACCTATTACTCTAAAGAGCCAGGATTTTGATATCTGTCTTGATACTTTTTACAGTCAGCCCTTCTGCAAATTGCCATCTTTCCTTTTTTTTTTTCTTTGATATCATTTTCCTGGTGGAAGTAGGAAGCCCAGCCTTGCTCCTGGATAGCTGCTGCTGGATTTGAACCACCAACCCTGTGGGCTGCAGTCCTGCACACAACCACTGCACCACTGGGGCTCAGCTTCCAACTTTCCTCTTAATGGAATATTTCTAAGACAGTTGGGTGCTTCAATCATAACAATCAGCTATTGGATGCACAGATGCACTCACCCTTTAAATAGAATCTGAACTCTCAATTGCCAGGAATTTTGTCCCATGTGGCATCTCTATTTTCTGTCTAATATGGAAGTCATAATTAGCTATTGATGCAATCTGCTAATAATTGATTAGATACCTTTGACTACCACCCATCTTTAAGAGGACTTGTTGTTAAGCAAGCAAACAAAAAAACAAACACAGAGAGTCAAATGTCTTAACAGTTATGCAACTAAACAAAATTCAGTTCGAAGAAATGGCTTGGTACCACATCTTAACTTCCTGCATGTAAACAATAGCAAAAGAAAACGCTATATTAGTCCAAGACTTATTCTCACAAGGCAGAGGTCAGATCTATCTCTGTTCTCCAGAGTCCTTTCCCATATTCTGAAACTAATCACCCCTCCTACAGCAGTCTATTTTCCTCCTGGGTATGGTAATTCATTGAAATAGCTACACAGAACTCACATTCAATATGATTGTGGGGTTTTCAAGATTAGAACGTGTTAAAAATCCAATCATTTCATTTGTAGTTTCTCTTTCACTATGGACTATTGACTCTCGCAGTATCTCATTGGCCTCTGACCTACTCAAGCAAATGCTGCAAGGACCTGTTAGTGTTACAGTTAAATGTCTCCAAAAGGGCACTTCACTCTGCAAGCTGGTCTTCTGCAGAGTTTTACTCCTATTGGCAGAGACGTTTGTACCTCTGTGTCATGATCTCTGGGGTGTTCTGAGGCCTCAGGTGACTCTCAACACAGGAATCTCAGCCAGGATTAGTTTGTAGCTCATTTTTCTTGATGTTCTTAGCATTCTTTGTTGCTGCTTGAGATGTTCCTCATTATACTTAGTAAAATGACAAAATTGAACAGTCTCCTTGCACTCAGCAGCTCAGTGAGGAACCCACTACACCACCAGGGCTTCTCGGACAATCTCTACTCTTACAGTTTCACATATGCTCCTAGAAGGATTCCACTCAATCATTTGGTGAAAGTTGCAAAAACTTCATGCTACTTTGGGGAGACTAGAAAAACAAAATGCATAGTCATTTTGTTGTGCATATGAAAGAGCTTTTATGTACCAGAGCAACTGAATATTGAGAAAATATTCCAGCCCAGTTCAGATCAAATCCACAAGTCTGATATTACACCATATGTATGATACCAATCTATAAATTCCTCTCTGAACTCATGCAATACATGCAATAGCACCATGTGAAGAAAGATCACAGACCAGTGGGTAGAAAGTCTTGTGGATCCAGCTGTGGTGTAAGCATCATAGTGCTGGCAAGGATCTCCACGTGACCCCTCCAGCTCAGGGCAGTAGTGTAACTCCCTGTGTCTTGCCGGCTGCAATGTCTCCCAGGAAGTGAGCCTGTGTCCTGCCTCCAGTGAGCTATTTATCTCCTCAATGCCTCCAAATGAGATCACCAACCCGTGACCTGACCGAAAGGCCCAACTCCACCCTTTCACTCTTACATCTCAAATTGACACCAGATTTTGTAGCTACCACAGACTATAATTTTGTAACTATCACAACAGAGAATACCAAAGTCATACCAAGTAATTCCATTTCACTAAAGAAATAAACATTTTAAAAATGATATAAGTAATTAATAAAGCTGCTTATGCACATGATAAAAATAAATCATTTCAAAGGTCATTTTTAATGTTTTTCTCATCAAAATCTTCCAGCATCCTGCATAAGAAGTCATCATTGTTAGATTTCTCATCAATTTTCTAAAATTAAAAAAAATAATTACTGCACAAATAAGCCCATGATTATAAGCAAGTACATCATTTAATGTTGTTGATTTTCTGTATGGTTTCCTTGAGAGAAATGCCTTCACATTCCAAGATCATTATTAAAAAAGTGTCTTAGGTTTTCTCCCATCGAATTCAATATTTTAAATATATACATGGATGTGCTAAATTATATGTGTGTATATGCATGTGGGGTTATGTATACTATATTATTATGTGTAATACCTATAATATACACTATAGAGTAGATCTGTACATGTAGAACTAGGTAATATTGCCTACTAACCAAATGCTGCATTGTTATTCAGTTGCTGTCAAATAGGTTCGAAGTGATAGCACTTAGACATATAACAAAATGACACACTGTCCATTCCTGTGCCGTCCTTGCAATCATGCTGAACTTGGATCCACTGGTGCAGCCACTGTGTTAATTCATGCCTGAGAGAGTCACTCTTTTTCATTATCCCAAGCACAGCAGCCTTCTTCTCCAGGCAGGGATTGGTCATTCCTGATAACATATTCAAAGATAAAGACTCATCATCCTTACTTCTGAGAAGCATACTAGAGTTTCATTGTTGTTGTTTATTTGTGATTTTTTTCACTGATGCCTCCAGTGCAGGTTGGATTTCTTCATCAATACTATAAGTTCTTGATCATATGTTTCTCCAGAAATGGTTGAATGTTAACCAGTTCTTTTTGGCACAATGGTTCTGTTTATTCCTTCACATTCTTTGCATACTTCTTCTGTCATTTAATATTTTGTCCACACAAGCCTTCAATATTATAACTTGAAACAATTTATTTCTGCAGTGATTTCAGCTTGAAAAATGTCCTTTTTTGTTGTAATAATTTACATTGCCTTCAAAAAATTCATTCAAAGAGGGCTCAGAAAAAATTCTGGTGAATTACTTCTGAAATATCACAACGATTAAAAACCTATTGACTGTAGTTCCACTATAAAATTCATGGGATGGCATTAGTTGGCATATTCTCAGCAGTAGTTTGTTAACTGATGTGGGTTTGCATGTGTAAGCACATAATGTAGTACACATTTTTTGTGCTAAAGTCCTTAAGCCCAAAAATTACAGTGGAATATTATTTGTCATTATAATTTATATTCTGCATTTTGTATGTGTGCATATGTGTGTGGACATGTTTTCTGTGATAGAATGGGTTACCTGTGAATGTGTGAGTGAAGCAAAAGGTTTTCACAGTATTATCATTTTCAGGTTGTTATAAATTCTGGGGAAATTTCCAGCTGTTATAATTCTTTTGAGTCTTCTTGCACTAGAGTAATAATATCCAATTTCCATTTATTGTATACATGGTAAAGGTAATTAGTTTTTTCCACTTACTAAAACATACCCTATTTCACCCATTGCTGCCCCCACAAATGAGCAAGTCGTTTCATGTGAGAATAAATTAATAGGGAAGCCTTTCAACAGTGTTAGTTCAGGTGTTTCTGGGGTGCACTGAGATTTCTTCTAATTGTAAATCTCAATGACAATTTGTCAGGGATTTTCTACAATTGCAAACTGATCTTACATCCATCTCATCACCTAAAAGACATCCTGATTATGAGACACAGAAGGCTTGACAGCTAAAGACATTTTTATCGGTAACATCACATAATCATAAGAGGTATCTTATCTATGAGGAGACATGAACATAAGGTGTTTTATAGTAATGATCAGCAAGAAATTGTATGTTGTCCTTTGGAAATAGAAGGGAATTGCATGGCATGCCTGCATACATTTTCCTTTTACCCAGGATTAGCAAGTGTGGACTATCATATAAAGATCAGAGGTGCATTTCCCTTTGGATTTTGCTGGGTGAAGTAGGGAATGAACTACTTTATTTCTTGTGTAAGACTATGTTTTATTTCTATGTTAAGATTTAATTACGAAGTTCAGAGTATTTTTTAATCATTTTATCGGGGGCTCATAAAACTCTTGTCATAATCCATCTATCCATCCATTGTATGTCAAACACATTTGTACATTTGTTACCATAGTTGTTCTCAAAACATTTGCTTTCTATTTGAACCGTTGGTATCAGCTCCTCATTTTCCCCCTTGCCCCCTCCCTCATGAACCCTTGATAATTTGTAAATTATTATTATTTTGTTATATCTTACACAATCCAATGACTCCCTTCACCCAATTTTCTGTTGTCTGTCTCCCCTTACCCTTGTTCCCCTCCAGTAGGCAGTTATATGTAGATCCTTGTCATCAGTTACCCCCTTCTCCCTAACCTTACCTCCACCCTCTTAGCACCAGTCCTGAAGGGATCATCTGTCCTGGATCCCCAGTGCAAAGTATTTTAAGTCAACAGAATAGAAATAAAACTTCAGAGAAGCTTACCTTGCCTGGTCTTCACCTAGAAAACTAAGGCACATTTGCAAATCTTTGAAGACTAGTAAATAGTTAGACAATAGAAATAAAGGAAGAAAGAAAGCTGTCTTCTACCTTTTATGAATCTTTAAAATACACTGGAGAATGGACTACTTCCCTAGAAGGCTAAATCTGGTTTGCTTTGGCCTCCCAGGCCTGTAGAAAGTTCTATTCTTGTGAAACAGTACGAGAAGGGTAGCTGTAATTGTTAATCATTCTTCATTTTTATTGGACTGCTATTCTGGTAAATAATCACAATCAAAAATTGGCTTGCACAGGGGCATGTTATGCAGAAGGGGAATAAAATGAAGCTGATTTTGGGCTTACAACTGAATCTTTAAATTCACCCCATTAAAACCAGCAACAAGGAGCCTCTAAGTAACCTTCTTCCCGTGACCCTGACATCCGTATAGTATCTAAGGTCTTTTCTTTTGATGTGAAAGCCATTTTCATTTTGCCTTTTTATATTTATGATATCACAATATATTTGTCTTTATGAAATTGACTGACTGCCGAGAATAATAACAATTAATGTTGTTCATATCATACGGTTATTTTTAGACTACTCATTGTTTTTTAAGGATACATAATATTCTATTGTGTGGATGTACCACAGTTTGTTTATTCACTCCTTTACAGATAGGATTTTTGATTGTTTCCATCCTTTGAGTATTACAGAAATTGCTACAATAAACAGGAGTGTGCCTGTGCCTACCTTCATGCTTTCTTTATTCCTGTAGGGAATATAGGTGAGGAAGATTTTAACATCATAAGGTATTTGTATTTTCTTCTGTATAAGAAATCACCATAATCATTTCCATGTTGGTTGTACAGTACCACAATGAAAAGAGCAATATATGAGCAGTCCAATATGTCCATACATTTTCCCACTTATTATCTTCTGGGTTTAAAATAAAATTTTGCTGAGAGTTCTAGTGTTAGGTGGTATTTCATTTTGTTTTTATTTGCATTTCTATTAAGATAATTGATGCAAGAATATCTTAATATGAGTTTTGACCATCTGGATGCATCTTTAGTAAGGATTCTATTGATATTTGTGTCCATTTTCATTAATTGGGATTTAATATATATATAAATATATCATATCATTCCATAGTTCAATCATATCAAGTAGAATTGTACTATTGCTGCCACAATCAGTTTCCAAGCATTCTTTTTCTACATGGACTCAATGTCGTCTCCTTTTTACCCCACCCACTACCACTGTATTCCCATCCCCTTAAAACCTTTATTCCGGGCTGAGTCCCAGTGGTGTAAGTGGTTGAGTGCATAACTACAGCCCAAGGGCTTGGTGGTTCAAAGCCAGTGGTGGCTCTCAGGAGCAGCACTGGGTGGTGCCCATGACCACCAGAGGGAGTGATGCCCACAAAAAAAAACAACCCTTATTCCACTTACTGGCCCTATAGGTTCATCAATTCTGGGTTTCATACATCAGAAAATGGAATGTGGCCTCCAGTGACATAATATTTCTGAGATGCATCCTAATATGAACAACAACATAAATAGGAAATAGGAAAAATAAGAAAAAAATTGGAAACCTAATAATGTCCAGCCTGTATCATAGACAGGAATCCACTGACAAAGATGCAACTGTTCATGCCAGCTTTATACTTTGATTCTGTACTCCTCTCTCCCAAGTACTCTGTTTGGTGACCACTTTCCTCCCATTGCTCAAGTTATACTACGTGGAGTTCTCTGGAGGCTTATTTCCTCTGTAGTTTCACATGTGAATCTTGGGCTCCTACTGTCAACCATAGCCTTCTGCAAACCAGAGTCTCACAATTGAGGCTCTGATACGAATCCCTTCTTGACTTTGAATTACATGATCTGCGTTTCCTCATTAATTGATCATGATGTGCTTCTTCATTGTGGACTTAGTTGACATATCACTTAGATGGTTGCTTGTTTGATGACATCAAACCCTATTTTATCTGATATCTGGACACCATATAGTTTCTTTGTCACATTTTGTAATAGCATCTGGATATTTTGTGTTCTATTTCTGAGGGAAAGTCTTGAGCAGGGCCATGATAAAAGAACTAATTGTTTTTTAAGTTGGAATTAAAATTTAGTGTGAGCCTCAAACTCAATCCTGGATCTATGCATTTAAAAAAAAAACCCTTGGAACTGCATGCATTAGTTTGGGTAGGCTAGAGAAACAAATTCATAGACACTCAACTGTATATATGAAAAAGCTTTATATACAAAAGCAGTTGAATATTGAGGAAAATATCCCAGCGCAGTCCAGATGAAGTCCTTAAGGCCCCTATGTCTGATACCAATCTGTAAAGTCTTCTTCAGACTCAGTGAAACACATTCAATGACGCCAAATGCAGGAGTAACACAGGCCAGTGGTTGGAAGGTCTTGTGGATCCAGTGGTGTTATAAACATCTCAGCACTGGCTGGAGCATCTCTATGTGGCTCCTTCAGCTCCAGGGCTCTGACTTCATCAGCAGAGCTCCATGTGTCTTGTCAGCCAGGAAGTATGTCTATGTCCTGCCTCCAAGCTATTTATCTTCTTATGCCTACAAATGAGGTCATCAAACTGTGACCAGATTGACAGGCTAGACTTCACCCCTTCACTGTTAAATCTGAAATTGACAGTTGATTATGGAACTACCAAACTGCCTATGTCATATCATTCAATAGTTGGATCACATCAAAAAAGAATTGGATAATTGCTTCCATAATCAGTTTCCAAAATCCATGTTGTATTTTTAGTGTTGGCATTTTTCATTATGCTTTGTCATGGATGTATTCCTTATGTTAGGGCCTTTTCATCTGTCCTTATTTTTTCAATGCTGATCATTGTGGTTCTGTGGTTGATATTTAGTTCTTTTATCCACATAACTTCAGTTTTCTGTATGATGTGGTTTGTCCTGTTTTATTCTTTTGTAGATGGCAATCCAATATTTCTAGCACGATTTGTAGTAAAGGCTATCTCACCCCTACTTACTACATTTCAGTCCTTTATCAAAGACCAGGTATCTCTAGGTTGTATTTCTGGATTTTTCTGTTCTAATCCATACCAATACCAAACTGGTTTGAGTATCATTAGTGTAGAATGGGCTTTAAAATATGGGAAAGGGCTTCTAAAATGTTTTTGTTTTTTAAATATGTTTTGCTAACCTTGAATATCTGTCCTTTCCATGTAAAGTTGGTGATTGGGTTTTTGTTTTGTTTTTTTTTCCTTTTGTGAAAGTGTTTTGTGATTTTCTTTGTATAAGTCTTGTGCTTCTCCAGTAAGATTTAGTCTTAAATATTTTATTCATTATGGTACATGCTACTGTTCTTTCAATTTCTTGGTTGGATTCATCCTATTTAATATATAAGAATCCACCAGATTCTGGTATATTGGTCTTATATTCTGCTCCATTGTCAGATGTTTCAACTAGTTTCAGCAATTTTAAAATTCATTTCCAGGGATTTTCTATATATGGTATTATGTCATCTACAAATAGTGAGAGTATTTTTCCCTTTATGCCAATGTTGGTACCTTTATTATTTTTTGATGTCTTATGATTCTGGCTAAGACTTCAAGGATTATATTGAATAAAAATGGCAATACAAGACAACTCTCTCCATTTCCTGTTTGAAATGGGAATGTTTTTCAATGTCTTTTCATTCAGTGAGATGCTAGAAATTGGTTTTGCATATCAAGTATATTATTTTGAGGCAGTTCCCTTTTATTTCTATTTAAAGGGGTGTTTTTAAATCAAGAATGGATGTTGAATTTTATCAAATGACTTTTCTGCATAAGTTGATATGATCATATGGATCTTTTGCTTTATTTTACTGATGTGACCAATTGCATTTATTGTTTTTCTAATAATGAAACATCATTGCATTTCTGATCTGCATTCTACTTGATAATATTATTTTTAATGTTTTCTTGAATCCTATTGGCTAGTCAAAGTTTCTATTTCACCTCTCTTCCTGAAAATGATAAAAGATCATTTTCTAAAGATCACACCAATACCTGGAGAGTTCACCCCTGTAGATTCCAACTTATTGTGGCCTATAGGACAGAGGAAAAGTACTTTACAAAGTTTTTAAGGAAATGAATCTTTAAACAGGTAAATTGTCTAATCTTACTCCCCAAAATCGCTTGGTGGGTTTGACCCCCCTCCCCAATCTGTCTGTTAGAAGCGCTCTGTGTCCCCAGGACCCTTGTTAGAGAGTCCCAAACCAAGTCCAAACTCGGTGCCATTGAGTCTAGTCCAGGCCACAGAGGACAAAATGAAACTGCCACTTCAGTATTCTGGGGCTTTAAACCTTCACAGGTGCAAGAAGCCTCATTTTTCTTCCTTTAAGCAACTGAGGAGCAAAATTTTATCGCCTGAAACAACCAGCCCACTGTTTTCATTGCTGAAGAGTCCAGTGCACTAATTAAATCATTTCTCTTCTCTCTTCACACCATGTCTTTTAAAATAAAATTTTAACAAAAATATGATTATGTATTCCTGCATTTAATTAGTTCGTTCTGTTTCTAAACTAGATTTACATTATAATGGATCTTATAATTTTGATTAAAATGGTCACACACTTCCTGCATTAACTTTTCCTTTTAAGTTAATAGTATTCATTGGATAGCTTTAATTTGCCTGGCATGTGTTATATTTATCTTTAGAACAATTGTGATAGCCCGGGATAATCATCATCACTTATAATTAGGTATTTGAAGTACTGAAAGGTAACGAACTTAACTGCGAGCCAAAAATGCAAAAGGAACTCAGTCTAAATTCCTAGAAGTGCATCTGCATGATCAACGGCAGCCTCTCAAAGAAAGACCCCGGGGCTTAAAATATGCCACTGTTTCGGATGCCGCATCTAGAATTGTGCTCCTTGTACATTTCCATTAAAGTACTTGAGCTCAGAAAACATAAGCTCAAAAGGATCTCAATTCTCTTTTCTTTGTTATCAACTACTCAGGGCCACCTTACAGCCTCTTTAATGAGCATGTGGTTTGAGAGGTATAGAGGATTTGGAATTGGAATTTTACAAATTCCATTGGAATTTTACAAAGATTCTACCCCAAAGTGCGCAAACCTCTGGATTTTAGCTCTCACCTCATTGACTAGTCCAGCACTCACTATCTCACACACACACACACACACACACACACACACATAGCTATAAGTATATGGCAATGCTATCTAGTTCATCCCAACTCACAGAAATGCTGCAGTACAGAGTAGAACTACCTTGTAGGGTTCCGAAGGCTGTGCATCTCTGTCAAGCTAGACTTCAATTTTTTTTTTCCAGGCAGTGCACCTGGTGGATTCAAATGACTGACCTTTTGGTTATCAGCTAATTGCTTCGTCAGTGCTCCAGCAGGGACCCCTCTCTTGCATAGTTCAATATTTTGCACCCGATCAGGACTCTGGTTGTTAAATGAATAGCAGATTGATGTGGGAAGGTGAACTCTTGGGACTGTGTGTCTCAGTTAATTCTCCATGTTGTTGTTAGGAGCCTTTGAGTGGGTTCTGACCTATAGCTATTTGAGACACGACAAAAGGAATCCCAATTTGGGATTCCTGTGCCGACTCCAATGGTTTTAGCCATTGTGGCAGTCTTGGAAAGAGGTCTTTCCTCTTACTGCCCTTCTCCTTTACTAACAGCCATGATCCTCTTCTCCAGAGATTAGTCTTTCCTGACAATATGTGCAAAGTAGGTGAGAAGGAGTCTGGTCGTTCTGGCCTCTAACAAGCATATAGGTTTTACTTCTTCCCAGAGAAATTTGTTTGTACTTTTAGCAGCTCATATTATTTTAAATATTATAAATATTCTTCTCTGTGCAGTCCCAGTCCAAGCCCCCAAGTCTGATATTAGCCCATATGTCCAATACCATTGTATAAGTCATGAGGCACAAGTAATGACTCAAGGACAATCACAGGCCAGTGGGTGCAGAGTCTTGTGTATCCATTGGTTGTGGAAGCATCTGAGCACTGGGAGGTTCCTCTTCTTGGCTTTTCTGGATTCATTGGTCTGATTCTTTCAGGGTAAGCCCATGTGGCTTCACCTCCAGATGTCTCACTGGGAGTCTGCTTTGTATCTTGTCAGTATAGTGTCTCCAAGGGACTGAATCGTAAGTCTCTCACCTCCAAGGAGGAAATACGGCCAGATTTCCCAAAATTCTTAGGTGAAAGCCATGCCCATGCAGAGCTCTCATTGGCTATCTCCAGATTGAGAGGCTAGACTCCACGCCTACACTCCCAATCCTGAAATTTACACCAGATTGTTGACTGCCACAAAACCCATATTATATCAGCAACATTATCCCTTATTCTATGTCCTCTTCTGGATCAGGCCTGAATTTCTGTCAACTCCTTGTCTATGTATTTGATGATTTTCAGTACAATTTTACTTGCACATAACATCAATGATATTGTGGTATAATTTGAGTATTTTATTGGGTCACCTTTCTTTGGAATGGAAATAAATATTGAGCTCTTCAAGTCAGTTGGCCTAGTGAGTGTCTTACAAATTTCCTGGCATAAATAAATAAGTGCTTCTAGGGTTTCTTTGGTTTGTTCAAATATTTCGATTGGTATTCCATCAATTCTAGGAACCTTATTTTTGGATACGGCTTTCAATGCAGTTTGAACTTCTTCTTTCAGCGGTGGTTTTACTCTCTTGGGTACCTCATGATCTCATTAAATATAGGCCAGTTAATTTAGTACAATGACTGTGTATTCTTCTCACCTTCTTTTGATGCTTCCTGCATTATTCACTATTTTGTCCATAGATTCTTTCAGTATTTCAACTTGAGGTCTGAATTATTTTCTTTAGCTCTTTCAGTGGTTGGCATCTTTTTCCCTTTTTTTTTTAACTTTATTTTTTTCACATATCATTATAATATTTTAATTTGTTTTCTTTAACTATCCCTTGATATTTTCTGCTAAAGAGTAGAGTTCCAATATAATTTTCTCTGGTTTTGTTGGGGATGAAAAGGTATTTCCAATGAATCAGTCTTACAAAATTTTTTCATGTGTTCTCTGTCATCGTTATTGCACTACCATTGTACTGCTGTCTAGTCAATTTTCACTAGCCAAGTTCATTGCTATAATATGTATGTACACAAAACCTATATCATAATATACATTGTTAATACAAAAGGTTTTCTACTAGTCTACCAGTTACTACATATACTTATTATTTCAAGTACATACAATAATATTTTGTGATTCTTGAATAACTTCAGATTAGTTCTTTTATCACTGCTTTGATTTTTTGGTTGTTTATTTCACTACGATGCCTCCAAAAAGTGGTCCTACCAAAGTATAGGTTTCTAACGATAATCTTAGTATATTTTCTTGAAGAACACAGTCCCATAGTGGAGCCATAATGAGCATTTTTTAAAAATAAATTGCACTAGTGAGGGAAGAACTGGGAATGTTGTGCTGAGTGTTTTTGTTTGGGTTTTCTATCGTGACTAGTCATCTACTCATTCTTCCAAAGTAGCATGGGTTGTTCGATGAGGGTTTTTTGGGACAAATCCTCTTCACTCACCTTCTCACCTTAATCTTCCCTCTTTAGACTTCTTTTAGCATCCCAATATTAAAGAATATTTTAAAGGAACATGATGTTAATCCCTTCAATGTTCTTGAATTGCTAAGTGGCATTGTGTAAACAGAAAACTAAAGCTTTGTTCCAGGAAATGTTACAGAGATTGAAATAACATACTAAGAGTTATATAGACTTGGTTGAAGGATATGTCATACAACAGTAGGTTGCATTTTGATTTTTTTAGTTTAAGAAAATTTTCTTTGATTTTGTTTCAATATTTACCTTCATATCATCTAAAAGTTTCCTATTATAATTTAATGAAATTTAACTCCAAATTTTAGCCATGTTTTCAGCATAGCAAACAAAAATGCTTTCTGTCATGGAGATAACCCAAT
The DNA here is from genome assembly GCA_004026705.1 of Nesogale talazaci. Classification (NCBI taxonomy): domain Eukaryota; kingdom Metazoa; phylum Chordata; class Mammalia; order Afrosoricida; family Tenrecidae; genus Nesogale; species Nesogale talazaci. Next base: position 53,873 of record PVJH01006909.1, read on the forward strand.
CAAGGAGAGAAACTGATTAATAGCCATAACAGTGACCACTTATTGAGTATTCATAATAATTTCACCTCATGCTTAGCACTGGTGATTAATCTATGTTAGTCCATTTATTGTTCATAACTCTCCTTGCAGTGAAAGGAGTTATTGTCACTGAGAAGGACATCAAGAAGCCTCACCAAGAAGGCTCACAGTCATGCAGAGACTAAAAATGCCAGAACAATGACTGAATTTTATCATCCAACTTCAGATGGATCCTCCATAGTCAAAGCAAATATATAACTTTATGATTTTGAGAGGCTTTCTTATTGGTGTTCTCTGTGCCTTTGACTTCTAGAAATAATGAAATATTCTCCCACTTGCCAATGCACCTACTTAACAACAATAAATAATATCCATACACTACACACAGTTCATTTTTAGCCAACACACTAAGTCATGGTGATTACATAAGCAAGTTGGTTGTTCTGCTCTATTATTCAATTTAATAAGGATCTAAGTTGGTGGCCACCCACTCATTTAATTCCAAGAAGGATTAATTTTTTTTTTCACAACAACTGTATGGGCTAGAAGTCCTTACAAGCAGGGATACAAATGTTTTTTAGCATCTAAGTAACTCAGAGCCTTCAGTAGGTGACAAATGAAGTTGTCAAGGTCCCTTCACAGGTGAGATTTAAGTATATATACTTGGGTTACTGTACTTTTCATAAAGTGGGCTGAGAAATTCTTACTATGAATACTGATGACTTTTATATTTTCAAATATTGTTACACCCTTTTTAAAGAACTATTCTTGTAAAGTACTATGTGACTTTAAGCGTGTAACTTTCAAGATGGCAGGAATCTTTTCAGAAGTAACTTATAAAATGATAGTTGTGAAATCTGAACTATTCTTTGAAAATAATTACTTAAAATGTATAGCAACTTATATTTCATTATCACTTTTTCCCTCCATTTTAACCCCAATGTTCAGTATTCCTATGTGGCTTGTAGCCTTCTACATGCTGCCCAGCTTCTCATTTCAGCTGCTTTTTAATGACAAAAAGTGAATGGCATTTTTACTGGGCAGACTAACTTTCTTCATAAATCTGTAAAATAAAAATGAGCTTTCAGCTTTGTGAATTCCCTCCTTCTGAGCTCAATAAAGACCCGAACAAGCCTGAGGGGAGAGCTCTGTTGACTTCCTTACGTTTCTGGCAGTAGGATGAAGTTACAAAAATGAGCTTTTACCCATGCCCTTTTGGGGAACTGTGTGTTCAGTGATCATTGTGGGGTCTGACAGTCATTGATAGAGCAGCTGGAATCCCAAAGGCAAACTCAGGAGGTTGCAGAACAGTTTGGACACAGAAAAGAGAACACCTTCTCCCTGAGCTCTCTGCAGTGACTCTGCTCTCACTCAGATTCCAGCCAGGTGAGGTACCAGCTTTTCTCAAACCATGACATCTGCATTTGTACCTTCAGGCTGTGCTTTGCCACTGTTGTTTCTTAGCCTTGGAACACTTGCTCCTAATGGCCACCCCTCCCATGGAAACAGATTAAGTCTCTCTTTTGCTGGCCATGACTCCCCCTGAAAAGGAGTCTTTCATTTGTATTCTGGTGGCTTTACGTTATGGGGACAGATGTAATTTGTAGCTATGAATCACCATCTGCTTGAGCATAAACTCCTAGAGAGAAATGACATATCAGACAAATTTAAATATGTACTGACCTACGGTGAATATTTGGGCAAGTCTGATTCTCACAATTCCTACTGCTCACTTTAACTCATTTTCTTAGATCACAGAAGCAGCCTGTAGGAATGCTGTCCTTTGCCTCTTTTCCCCTCATTTTATCTAGGGCATTCGTTTTGAATTTTGGCTGACCTTTATAATCAGCTGGGAAAAATTTAAAAATGCCAATGTCCCCATAATGTAACTGTTCATGAGTGTGACCTAGGCAGAATGTCTTCTCTGGGAGATTCTAGTGTACTGTCAAGGCTGAGCTCCCCTGCACAGATGGAACTAATATTCAATTGTACCTTTGTAGCTTCCCTAGTTTTATTTTGGGCTCAGTTTTTATACAGAAGAGCTGATATCACTGATTCCCTTTTGCCTGATCTTGCAAGATAAGCTAGCATCTGAGAAGTTTCAATCCATAAAGAATGGAAGAACAGAATACATTTATCCTTCTTTCTCTCTCCTTTTGTTTTCCTTCTACTTCTCCTCCCCACAAGGCCCCTTCTTCTCACTCCACCAAGGCTTCTTTTTCTTCTGACGTTTTTCTTCTCCTTCTCTCCACTCTTTTATTAAGGTGTTTTTTTAATTGATTCAACTGAATAATAAGATTATTATCTTTGTCCTTTTTTTATTATGTTGTCCATGACATAGCCTTCTTATCCTTTCCGAGAACTATGACTACAACAAAGTGTAATCTGTGGTGTTTGTTTCTTGCAATTGGGTCCCTTAGCTGCAGAATAACTGATACATTCCAGGCAGACATATAAATCAATCAAATGTGTCTGTTTCATGAAACATCTTTTAGATACAAAACTCATCCACTGAGCTTCACTCTGATTCTGTCCACCATAACCACAGCAAGTCTGAATATATCTTAATGGTGGAAGAATTTGTTATGATACTCATCTGTCATTGGTTGTAGAAACCTCCCATTGATCAGCTAAGGATTTAAGTTATTTGGCCATTTGGGGGTATATTTTAATTGCAGCTTAAGTAAGGCCCTAGAAGGTAGCTGGTGTCCTCAGACTATCCACACTTTTGAGTTGTTTAACATAGAGATTCCTGTGCTCTCTTTGCTCTAACAGTGGAATATCTATAAAAGGAGATCTCACCCCTACTTTAAAATGGATACAAAAAAATTTAACCTGGCAGAGAGATTCTGGACCTTAATTTTTATTAACCCTGATGATATTTATTTGGTTACTTCAAATTCCATAAAGGTTTTACAAGTTTCTTCCCCTCTCTGGTCAAGACACTTATCTATGTCCGCTAGGATTTAATCAAGATAAAGGAGGGCCACTGTGAGCCAATCACCTGGGAGTGGTGTGTGACTTGTGACCATCAGTGTTCAAGTCCCTTGGCAGAGTTTTTAACTTGCTTGTCATCATCTTGAAGGGCAAACGGATCTTCTAATTATAAGTTGGATACAGTTAGTCCAAAAAGCTTCTGAAACTCCCAAATCTTACTGGGTCGGAAAGAAGGAACCTCCAAGTATGAAAGGGAAACCTATATTCTGATGAATTTAAGTTACCTTGATGTTTCAGTGAAGGAAGAAACATCTCAAGGGGGTACAGTACTCTAAAAATCATTGCTACTGTTATGAATTATAAAATCAGACTTTTTTCATTTAAATTATTTTATTTGGGGTTCTTACAGATATAACAATCCGTAAATCAATTATATTAAGTAAACATGTACATATATTATCATCATAATTTTCAAAACATCATCTTTCTACGTGAGTCTCTATTATCAGTACATCTTTTATCCCTTCTCTCTTCCCCTTCATGATCCATTGATAAACTATATATGATATATTCATATATATATTCATATCTTACACTTGACACTGTATCCCTTCACCCATATTTCAGAGGGTTATACATCTATCATCGCTATCAGTTCCCCATTTCACCCTGCCCCCTCTGTCCCCTTAACCTCATGGTGTCACTATTCCCATTACTGTTTCTGAGGAGGTAAACTGTCCTGGCTTTTGTGTATTGAAAGGGGTTATTGTTATGTATTCCGGTCTAGCAGAATTTTTGAGGTACAACTGGGGTCATGATAGTGGGGGGAAGAAAGAATTAAAGAACCAGGGGAATGCTGTGTGATTCAATGATGCTAAACTACACCTTGGCTGAGTGGATCCAATTCTGTGACCCTTCTGCGTCCAATTGTCTACAGAGGGAATCTGTGTCCCATTTTGACACCTCTTCTTCATATCAATCTAATTGTTTGTTTTTGGTCTTCTGCCATTTGATCCCTTTAATACCTCAGGCTGATGGGTTTTCTCCGTATGGGCTGTGTTGCTTCCCTGATAGTAGCAATGTGTTTAACTTTAAGCCTTTAAGACCCCTAGTGTTGTATTATCCTTTTATTAGCTGGGCATCATCAACGCTCTTCACTACACTTGCTAATGGACCCATTTTGTCTTCACAGATTGTTTCATGAAGGTGAGTCTCACACAGTGCCAGGTTATTAAAACAATGTGTTCTTGTGTTAAGGAAAGACTTCAGAAAAGGACCAAAGTCTGTCTGCTACCTTAATATTTTGACATATAAAATATATGTACATAGGACAATTCCTCTCTCCTTATAGTTTAATTTATTTACATATGTGAATGCTTATATTTATATCTCTGTTTATGTATATAGCTTTTACCTCCTAGTTCTTTCCTCTATTTCGCTTTACTTTCCTCCTGCCCCACTATCATGTTCACCCTTCATTCAGTCTCTTAGTAATTCCTTTTTGCTACATTACAGCCGATCAAATGTCACTAGGCATTCTACACCCTCCTTGCAGTTGATTTTAGATCCCTTTTTATTCTTTTGTCCCTGATTTTGTTGGACTCCCACTCCTTTTTCCCCCATCTCTTCCTCTCCCACGACCCCTCTCCAATCATTGGTCCCATTGTTTCCTACTTGGGATTGTTTATCCTGCCTATCTTATAGAGATAGACATATAAAAATAAATTTTAATTAAATAATAATAAGGGAAGAAAGCTTTAGTAATAATAATGGATAAAATTTGTCACTTCGTCAGACCTGATTGAATTATTTTTCCCTTATTATAATTATTTTTTAAAAGTGACTTTTTAAATGATGAAAATTTATATAGCGAGAATAAAATTGTCCTTGCCTATTTCTTTTTCATTCCTCTTTCATCATACCTTTACATGATTACAACTGCCTGGTCTACTCTTTCATATCCACCCTCCCCACCCCTCATCCCTTCAGAGTGTCAACTCATTAGAGCTGTTCATTTGAAGGAAAAATGCATTCATCCAAGGCAAAGAAATTTAGAGGAGAAAGTGGTTAGAGGCTTGGTACTGCATATTCAGCAGAATCTTAATATCTTTTATATGAATGGCAGCATCCTACCTTATTATCCTTTTGTAAAAGTTTTTCAGTCTTTCAAGTGTTCAGACCACAGTATCATCAGGTTGCATTTCCATTTATGAGACACATAAAAATTAAATCAAAATATGCTTCTATTTTTCATGAATTTTATTGTCTGGAATTAACCACAAGCAATTTTTGTAAACCTACACAAGATTAATCACATCCAGAGTTAGTGAAGATGTGAAGAAATTAGCAAATCTTCTGTAAAGGTGGAAATGTAAATTGTAGCCATATTTTTCAGCAATTAATTCAACATCAACCTCTGTGATTTAAAATTGCCTAGACCTTTGAATTCATACTCCTCCAATTCATATCCTCCTTGGAATAGATACAGCAATATTTAAGAGCATGGACTCAAGGTTTCATGAGGGCATTGTTAGGAGAGGCAAATATCTAGACTCAACCTGAATTCCTATGGATGAATAAATCATTAGACACATATAATATATCGCTTTATGTAATAGAATAATAAATTATATCTAACGGTGTGTACATAGTGCCAAATACATATACATTTAGGCTAGATTACAAAGAAATGCAAAGCTATAGAGAATATGGTAAAAATACATACAATATATTATCATTGATTATCTATGTCAAAAAATTAAAGTATAGGCTGAGCCCCCGTGACGTAAGTGGTTGAGTGCGGGACTGCGGCCCGCGGGCTTGGCGGTTCAAATCCAGCAGAGGCTCTCAGGAGCAGCGCTGGGTAGCTCCCACAACCACCAGAGGCAGTGATGCCAAAAAAAATTAAAGTATATAAGCTACTTTTTTTTCTTTTTTGGCATAATAACCATTTGACCTGCAGCCTTAATGAAAACAAACAATGAAATAATAACTTCAGTTCAAAACAAATTTTGAAATATTTTCTTCTTATGAGTATATTTTCTCTTCCTCAAAAATATTGTGTCTATTGAGCAGTTACAAGCATAAAGAGAAAAAAATAGCAATAACAAAGCAAAGCAAAAATGCACTCAATTCTTTCTTCAGTATTTCACTTAAAATTTTCCCCTCTAAATTATATTTTAAAAAATGCAGGGGCAGGGATTAAGATATCCATTCTCAATCCTAGTCTCCTCTTTAGGCATTTCTCTGTACCTTAGAAATTCCTTCTCAAAGTTGGCCAGGTTTCATATTACAAGATGTTTTACTGGATCAGGTAGAAGCTGTTTCTTGACTATGGCTAATATTTTATTCCTTACTTTGACCATCTATAGGGATCCAACCCAATACTCCAATGTCAACTGCTACTTTGTAGCAAAGGGTCTAAAATAGCAGTGCACGGACCTGGAAGGACCCTTTTGTTGTCTCTTTCCCCAACCTTAAAATGAAATTGATGCTGCCTACTGAACTTAACTCGTGTTCAAAATGATAATAATGTAAAAAGGCATACAAGTATTAGGGAGTAGCATACATTGCTCCATGTGATTCACTTAGCATCTTATTTCATTTTCACAAATAACATCTTACTAAATTTAATTCAGTTCAACAGCATAATTTTCGTACACATGCTGTGCTCCTGCAATCAAAAAGAAGAAGAAGAAATGGGCATAATTACTATGGAAAGCCATCTGGATATGAAGATATACTGTACCACATCGAATATTAGGATGCACTTGAATCCCCACATTGAACAGCTCTAACTTTATGATTCCTTGCTGAAGATGGAAAATTATAGTGATATCTTCTACTTGCTGTCAAACAGGAGGTTATGAGGACCCCTTCCACATTGTTGAATAGTAATAAATGAGCAGTGCCCTTTCCTCAAAGGTCTGGGTTTCCTATGTAGCAAGAAGTTCTAAGAGTCAAACCTCTTCTCTTTGTTTTGTTAAACTTTGGACAGTATCTGCTTTCTGCTTTGTTTGTCTAAATTATTCTAAGTCTCCAAATTGGCCTTGCCAAGGAACCCTCACGGTTAGGCATTGGGATGCTAAAGCCAAGGTCAACAGTTCAAATCTATCAGCTTCTCCTTTGGAGAAAGGCGAGGCCATCTTTCCTGAAAGATTTATAACCTCAAAAACCCCATGGCTAAATGTCAGATTCATCTCAATAGCACTGGGTTTTGCTTTGCATTTCCAGTGTCCCAATGCCTACTCAATTCATTCCTTAGATTGCACTCTTTTCTTTAAAAGAACTGTGATTTCTGTCCACCTCTCTTCACCCTGTCATAATATTTAAACCAGGGAACTCCCAATTTTGTTCATTTTCATGATTCTCCTGAAATTGATGTAACATTTGTGATCTGGTAAGTCTATGATTTTCTAAATGTGCTTTCATTTTCCAGAGCATATCTTTTATGTTGTATGGTGAATTGAGGTAAGAAAAAGATATGTGCAAATTCTCACGTCTCACATTTTCCTTGTTGTATTTTTGCTCAAGATTTTACATTGAAAAGATTCAAGGATGCTATATATTCTCTGTTAATTTACTTTAGAGGAAACTAGTATAACACTGCCTAGCCAGGTGATTAAATTTTCATTGCACTACCCCTTCTAGAAATACATTCACTTGTGTGTAGACTATTGTTGACATTTTCCTCAACATGTTCACGCTGCTCTGTAGTATTAGTTATATGCTACAATTTCCTTCTCTACTGATGTGTCCTTCCATTCAGGTGAAAAAATAGTGCACTTATCACAACAGAGCATGGAGTCAAGCTGTAGAAAGTCTATGACGAAGTCCTTGCAGCCCTGCACTTTCTAGCTGAATTCTTGTAGCCATTGCTTTATGTTACTGCAGGGACATTTGAAGTTTAAGCAAAAAAATTCTTGTTCTTGATTTAATTGCGTCACGCCCCCTCAATCAAGTTTGGCAAATCCTAATCTAGATGGTTTTATCTATGAATGAGTTGTCTTGATTGTGTGAATGAAGCAGGGTAAGAATAGTCCATCGCTTTTTTAATTAATTAATTAATTTTAAATTGTGTAATTTTAGCAGTTACATCAACAGAACTCATACAGCACACATTTCAACTGTCAATCCCATTCAAAAGGGTTGTACAACCATCATGTCAATCAATTAAAGGACAGATTTTCTTCCTTGTACCTCATTATAAGTTCCCCATGTGCTGCTAGTCTCCTCTGCCAGATCCATTTGTATCTGGAAATCCAGTTGCTATCATTATAGGTTAACCTTATCTAGGTTTCACAAAAAGCAAGATAAAGTACAAACAAACTGCCCCCAAACAATGGCAGAATGAAATAAGTCAGAATCTTCATAAAAACAAAGCAGAAGATATTAAAAACTGGAACAATTATACATTGGGTCGAGGGGAGATCACTGGCAAGGTGTCACATTTTGACATAACTACAACTTCAAAAATCCACCTGACAGTTTCCTGTCTGATAACAAGGCTTTTCTCTTCCACACTCTGTATTCAGAGGGATTCACAAGAGGCTTAATCTGAATGGGGGACTCTGCAATTGAGTTTTGGGCTTTCACTATATGTTCAATGGTCACTGCACGAGGTTCCTAAGTATTGAGCAACACCATGCAATCACAACTAATTGTTCTTAGAGTCACACTACATTAAATGCAAGCTAAAAATTCATTCATATATCCACATTTTAATTATGTCACTGATTCACTTTAAAGATATATCATTTATTATTTTGTTGAAGGATGTTATACTTTTCCAAGGAGGCATATATGATAGATATATTAGTATTGCCTGTGATATCGTAGTATAAAATTTAAAACACTATTATGGAAATACATATGACAGTGTTTTTTTAGACCAAAATATATGGATTGTTGATATTTGCAGATTAATAAATTTTGTGACTAGACACTATTTACCCTAACAATGAGGGTTGGAGAGAGGGTGAAACTTATAATGATAAAGGCACAACTGAGCTATTTGTAAAATAAACAAGCCAGAAAGATAGGGCAAAATAGATGTCAAGATACAGTGAGATCTCCATATAACCAGGAAACCGAAGCAAAAGAGGCAATGTCCTTGCCCAAGCCTAACAGAAGCATCTCACCTGCAGTTATTGCTCTGAATTCAGATATATAGTCTCCTACACTGTGAGAGAATAAACTTGTTTGTTAGAATCATCTATTTGAGATATTTCTGTTATACTATAAACCGCCATCAAGTTGATTACAACTCATAGCTGCCCATTGGACAGGGTAGAACTCTCCCTGTGCAGTACTGAGATTGTAACATTTTATTTGGTGAGAAAGTCTGAACTGTGACTTTGGGGACGTCTGGCGCATGTAACTTTGCAATTCAAAAATGTCCCACATAATTAAACTAAGGTTCCATTCTGTTCTAATAGGACTGGATAACTAAGCTAACATTGGTATCAGCAACCGACATTGATGCTCTAACAAAAACCTACATTTAAAAATGATTTTAGAATTGAGTAATGGGGAGACACTAGAAGAGTTTTAGGGTATTTAATTCAAAAACCTATTAGAAAACCCAAAGAATGAACACACTGAGAAATGAGGGAAAAATCAAGCATATAGTTTCAATATTGAAAGAGTCTATGGAAAAATATATAAAATGATGTAGTAAGCCACTAAAGAAAATAGAAAGAATACACAGAATTGAGAGGTAAAGATGGAGCCGCAGGAAGGAGACTGAGCTCAGTTAGGGATGAAGAGGATATGCTTTATTGGCAGTAGTGAAGGACTTTGGGGAAGGGAAGGGACAGCAGAGAGAGAGAGAGAGAGAGAGGGAGGGAGAGAGAGAGAGAGAGAGAGAAACAGGAGCATCTTGAGCTCCGGGGTGGTCCCGTGGCCCGAGAGTTAGGCCAGGGAAGCTGCACCCAGTATTGGGGCAGTGGGAAATACATAGGGCTTGAGCCATGGATGTATGTACCAATAAGGGGATGAGGCTTTCTGATGTTGCAGTTGCAGGGTCTGAGTCAGGATATGGTTTGTAAGAACACAGATCCACCTCCTGGAACACTGAGGGAAGAGACTGTACAGACTTGGCCCTGAGAGATAAGTTCTGTGAAGAGGCTGTGCCATTCGGGGAGATAAGCTTTGTGAAATGCCAGAGGAAGTGTTTACAAAGTTCATCAGGCTGTTCTTCTCTTTTCTGGTGAGGCTGACACAAAAGGGGTGCAAGAGGCTACCTAGTCCTGGGAACTGCTCAGTCCAGGGGGCTGCCTGGTTTGACCCTGGCCCATACAAGAATCAGTGGACATGAGACCAAGTTTACATTCTCTGATTCAGGAGTAGCCTTGAAACATGGAAAACTAGTCCTTGTGAAAAAAGTTCAAGCTACAATGAAAGGATGAACCAGAAACCAAGTTCCAGGAATTGATAGAATACCAATTGAAATGTTTCAAATGAGGCAGGAATGGAAGCACTCACTTGTCTACATCAGGACATATGGGAGGCAGATACTTGGCCAACTGACTGGAAGAGTTGCAAATTTGTACCCATTCCAAGAAAGGTGGCACAACAGAATACTCAAATCATAGAATAATATGTTTGATATCATATGCAAGAAAAATTTTGCTGAGGATCATCTGATAACAGTTGCCCCAGTTAAAAGACAGGCTGGGTTCAGAAAAGGACATGGAACTTGACTGAAAGCAGAGAATTATAGAAAGATGTTTATTTGGTTTTTAAGGACTAGGCAAGATATTCAATTGTGTGGATCATAACAAAATTATAGACAGACTTGAGACAAATGGGGATGCCATAACATTTCATTATACTCATACAAAGCTTTTATGTTAGATGATTCTAAACATGTGCTTGGATAATAAAGTAAGAGTGATATTTACATGCAGTGGAAAATAATTTTTAAAATTATATTTAGAGGTTTGTTAGAATATAGAGCATGTAAGTTATAAACTTGAGTATCTAGCTGAGAAGATTTATAAACAAGATCATAAAAGAGCTTTCTTGTTTCTCTTTTCCATTTACAGCATGACAGGTAATAAAGGACTTAAAATGACTTATGCAAAATGAAAACACAACTTTTTTGAGAATTTTATTGTGCACTATGAGTATGTGTGTCCTAGAATGTTCCTTAAGAACAATATAATTTTTCTAAAAGAAAATGAAAACATTTGTATTTGATGAATATAACTAATAGCCCAGAATATCTATCACCATAGACGGAAGGGGTCAGAAATAGGAAAAAAAGAAAAGAAAATTATGAACTTCCTGCATGTCTTTAAGCAAGAACTATTGTGGCGGTCATGTGCTTATGTTAATTTTAGGATTGAAATGTAGGGGTGGAGTCTAGCCTGTTAATCTGGAGATATCCATTGAGTAGCCAATGAGGCCTCTATGTGGGCATGGCTTTCTCCTGAGACTTCTGGGAAATCTCGTGATATTTCCCTCATGAAGATGAAAAACTATCTTCCCCAGTTCTTGGGAGTTAGTCTGCAAGATGATGAATTATGGGCAAGACAAGATGGCAGCATCTGAGAAGCTGAAGGAACCAGCGGAGAGACCACACGGCTTTGCCCTGATGGAGTCAGACCTCTGAAGCTAGGGCGGCCACATGGAGACCTCTGCCGGAGATGAGTTGCTTCTGCTGTTGATGGATCCTGAGCCCTGAAAGCGAGGAGCCAAGTGGAGATCCCTGCCAGTGTCGGGATTCTGCACCCACTGACCTGTGACTTCATGAGTCGGAAGGAGACTTTATAGACTGATTTTGGGCATATGGGTTAATACCGGACTTGTGACTTTGAACTGGACTGGACTCAATGTCCTGTTCCTCTTATATATAAACTCTTTCCTTATATCCATGTGCATGTATATGAAATTCGTTCCCCTAGTCTAGCTGGACTGATACAACTATGTTTGTTCACCTTCAAGAAAAGAATTATCCTTAAAGCAGCTCATACATCAGCAAAGATCCTCCAAGGATCACTGGAAGCAGGGCTTCTCAGAGGGAAAAGGTGGCACTATGGTCTGCTGGTGCTCACAAGGTGGGACCAGGGCATTTTAGGATTGAAAGTTTGGGATCTTCACCAACTATTTATGAAATGCGAGACTGCCTTAAGTTGTTTCCTTGTGATAGGGATGACACTTAAAGTGGAAGCAGAGGGGATGTCAGTTTCAAGAGCAGATGAATGGAGGCTGCTAGGGTCATGGGGGTGGGGTTGCCAAACAAATAAACTAATAAAATATGACTGACGAAGGCCAAAAAAGAAAAGCAGAGTTACAGGGGGTGGAAGTGAAGCCGAAGCCCAGGGTCAAGAGAGCCCCAAACCAGAATTCCGAGGGCATGGCTATCACAAGGGTCTGCAGGCCAGGGTTTTTGCTCTGCTGATCTCAAATCACAGTGGATCATTTCAAAATCTTGAAAGCTAATGGAAATTGGACAGATGAGTTTTTGACTTTGTGGATGCCCGTTCTTCTTTCTTTCCTTCCAATTTCTCCTGCTTGCATAAGATATGTCTATTTTGTTTCTTCTTTTTGTTTTACTTTTGAAACAGAAAACAGATGAGTCTCAAACCTCACAGCTATCAATTCAATCCCAACACAAAGAGACTCCATAAGACCAGCGGTAACTGTCTCTGTGTATTTCCAAAATGTCACCTCTTTAGCAGAGGAGAAAGCTCTGTCTTTCTCTTGTGGAGCAACCAGTGATTTCAAAATCCTGACCTTGAGTTTAGTAGTCTGATGTATATTTATGCCACCAATATCCAAATGAAGAGAAAGTCTGTCCCTGGATGATATCTGCCTAACATCTTACGTATGTTTTATTTGTGTTATTTATAAAATGAGTTTCAGCCTTGCAGTTGATTTAACACTTTGGGGATGATGTGATGGGCTGAATGTGTTTTGCATGTCTTAGTGACATAAATTAAGGTGGTGGTGGTTGTGGTGGTGGTGTGATGTGTGTGTGTATGTGTGCCAAAGTTTTGAATGTTGTGATGGATTGAGTTACATTCCCAGTAATTTCTTAGAGATTGCTATGTTTTGAAGCAACTCTAGATAATTAAAACTCTGCTAATTTTTATCACTGGTTCATTTGAAACCCTCTCCACACTTTACAATTCATTGTTTGCCACCACTTGACTCAGTAAAAGCATATCTAACAAAATAAGCTGTTTCATTTACTACTGTTAGAAAGCCACCACCTTGAAGACTTGGTTGCTATTGACAGTATTATTGGAATTTTTTTTCTGAATTGATATACATTTTACTTATCTGTCAATTTTATAAGTGAACCTTTCCCATATTAAAAGCCCCCATTAGGTAAGCCTTCTTTGTAAAATTAGGTTTTTTTTAAGTCCTAGAACAAGTGTAATTAATCTCATTTATATGCCTATGAATGCATTCACAACTTGTAGTATTCTATGTTGTTCTAATTATATAAACAAATCAATATCATAGACACTACCAAGATTATGTTGGAATCCCAGTAAGTGATAATGGTATGTAAGATGTATGCACAATCTAGTTTCCAGATGGAATACCGTTCATACCAATTTGAGGGATATTAGTAAGCTTTTCCTTTAAGAACCATCTGAGTGGAGTAAAAATTTACTTTTTAGAAAATGTCAGAGAGAAACCTTATTAAATATGTAGGTGTAATTTTCATATAGGCAATATATATGTTCATAAATACCATTGGGATACCTAATAACGTTTTAAACTTTCATTTTGCTTGCTATTTTCTGCAAAGTACAGACAGCCAAAATATAATTGCATCTAAGTAATATATTTTAAAATGAGTGTTTATTATAGGAAAACTGAAAATAATGTGTAGCCCTAAGTAATGAAACTACATTACATGTGTGTAGCCTATTTACTTTTAAAAGCAAGTCTTTCTTTTATAGTTCTCAAAAAATTCTTGAGAGTTTGGAAATCCAGAATTATTAGAATTATAATTGAACAGTGGGGAATAAGTATTGCACCTATTCAGTTTATCTACATAAAATATATTTATATGTAGTAGTCAAATTTTATTTCAACTTGAATTCATATGAAAAGTGTAGGAGTGGAATCCCGCTTATCAATAAGGTCACAACCTGATAACCCAGGAGGTGCAGGCTTTTTAAAATAAAACAGAGCTATCTAGTACTCTCAACTTCTCTTTGACCCTATACCTCTGCTGGAATTGAAATTCCCATATGGTTTTCTGATCTCCTGCTGAGTCATCAGCTATCCCCGGAGCTGTCTTCATACTACTGAAACTGAATTCATTCCATGGACTTCAGATTCACATTACCTCTGCATCCACCAGTCTGTGTGACCCGCTCACCGCCTGCCTACCACCACCATCACGCAAGCGTGCACACGCACACACACACACACACACACACACACACAGTCAGTCTGATTCATCAGCCTTCTTCCTGTTCCTCAGCTTCCACTAGTCAGGAGAAGTGCGGCTTAAACTGGTGAGTTAGTCCAGATAGACTAGAGGAAAAAATTTCAGAGACATTCATATAGGTATAAGGAAAAGGTTTATATACAAAAGGAATGTGACCCTAAGAAGGCATCCCAATCCAGTCCAGTGCAAAGTCATAAGTCCAATATTAACACATATGCCAGAAGTCAGTCTATAAAGCCTGATTCTGACTCAGGAAGTCACAGGTCAGTGGGCGCAGAATTCTGGTGCTGGCAGGGGTCTCCCCATGGCTCCTCGCTTCCAGGGCTCAGGTCCATCAACAGCATGCCAGCTTCAGAGGTCTGTCTTCATCAGGGCAAAGCCGAGTGATCTCTCTGCTGGCTCCTCCAACTTCTCCGACGCTGCCAGCGTGTCTATGATTAATCGTCTCTGAAACCAACTCCCAACAACTGGGGAAGATAGCTTCTCATCTTCATGAGGGAAATACCAGGAGATTTCCCAGGAGTCTCAAGTGAAAGCCATGCCCACACAGAGGCCTCATCAGCTACTCAATGGCTTTCTCCTGATTAACAGGCCAGACTCCATCCCCATATGTCAATTATAAAATTAACATAAGCACATGACTGCCACAACTGGATTAGATTTAAGGAATTCTACAACTGTGAAAGCCATATCTTGATATAAATATCTTTCTATATGCAGCACATACAAGCATCGCTAACTTTGCTTCTATAGAGAGCACAACCTAACAAAATGTGATGCCAGGAATGGAGTGCTAGGGAAAAAATTATGAAGAGGAAAAGTAGAGGCTTTTCTGACCTCTGCCTCTTGGCAATCAAGTGGAGCTGAATTTTTCCTTCTCTGTTAGATAAGGAAAGGAGGTCAGATTTTGCCAGGAAGTTTAATCAGTTGGTTTCTGGAAAGGGCATGGGAGAGGAAAGTTGATCCTTAGAAGCTTTATTTGATTATTCCTACCTGAAATGGTGCTGTTATATAATGAGTATTCAGTTAAAGCTCACAGAAATACAGTGACTTTTGAACTTACCAGAAGCAAAAACTTAACTGTTTAGACAAAAAAAGACAGGTGGATGGCCTAGCCCTGGTTTGATCATGAGGTCAAAGGAAATATGCACATTAGTGGTACAATCTGATAAGAATCTTTCAATATTATAACTAAAAGTTTTAATTTTTTCTTGAATTCTTTCAGTTTAGCATGCTGGGCATATTCTTTTTCTTTGGTTTTCTAACACTTGTTCCCTACACATTCCATTAAAATATTTTACTTTCCTTCTAGAATTGCCCTTTGAAATTTTCTACTCTGTTTATTCATTTCATCGTGCTTTCCATTTGCGTTAGTGACTATGCTTTACTGCAAGCTTCAGAGTCTCTTCTGACATATTCTTTGAGCTCTTCTTTGTCCCATCTTCTTAATGACTTTTTGATTTCTTCAGAATGATGTGCTTGATGCCCTCCCACCGTTCATCAGATCTTCTGTCATTCATGCTCAATGCATACAATTTGGTCTTGAGATGTTCTCCACATTCAGTAGGGATGGAATCAAGGGTAAATCTTTGTTCTTGAGAAGTTGTTCTCTAGTGGTTGTGCATTGACCTGCTTGACTGCAAGATCAACAGTTAGAAGCTGCCAGCTGCTCCTGGGGAGAAAGTTGGGGCTTTCTCCTCCTACGAAGAATTCCAGCCTTAGAACTTCCACGAGGCAGTTCTATCCTCGGCTACGTGGTCAGTATGGTCATCTTTGAATCAATAGCAATAACTTTATTTTGTTTTGTTTAATCACTTTACTTTTCCTTCAGCATCTACATTAACATGCATATGAGCATTTTATTCTCTGGTCCAGAGTTGGCATTGTTGCTGATACTGTGCTTCTCCATTCACTCTTCCCACAGCTTTTGTCAGTTTGAGTTCTTTGTACTCCTTCTTGAGACCTCCACTTTATAGTGTCCTTTTGTGTTGAAAGAAGACACTTGGTAGGAACAAGTCTCTGTCTGACAAGATTGTAGCAAGTGATCACCAGCATCGTCTCTCTCACCCAAACCATAATTTCCAATGACTGTTCTTCCTCTTTGTTTCCAGCTTTCCCAACTCCAAGAATTATCAAGGGATATGGATTGCATATTTGATCAGTTTCAAATGGAAGAGATTGGGGGAATTTAATTTCTTCATTACTAGCTTTCATGGTTGATGTCTAAATTTGAATAATAATTTATTGATTGGATTTCTCTGAAGGCATATAGATATAATCCTAAGACAGACAGCATTCTATTTTGAGATAATTAAGAAATGTCCTTTTGATCATAAATTCAACACAATTTGTCTTGATCAAGTTATTTCCAGCATAGTAAATCATATGATTTTCATAATGGCCAATACTAGTTCATTTCAACTCACTAGCATATAATACATTGATCTTTATGCTTCCCATTTCATTTTTGCCAACTTCTAACATTGTAGATTTATACTTCACACATTCTAAGGTCTGACCATTAGTCGATTTTGCAGATGTTTCTTCTTACCATGTCTATGGACAACAAAGGAAAATCCCGAAGACTCTACTCCCATACACTTGACTCTACTTATGTCATCTTGGCTCACTCTACTTTGATAAAGCAATTCTTCCTTAGTCACATTTCTTTTTTTTTTTTTTTGTTTTTTTATTTTTTAGGCATCACTGCCGGTGGTGGGAGTAGGAGGCCCAGCCTTTGCTCCTGGGAGCCGGAATTGAACCTCCATCCCAGTGGGCCGCAGTCCCGCGCACAACCACTACGCCACCGGGGCTCAGCATCCTTAGTCACATTTCAAGTGCCTTCCAATCACACTGTCTCTGAATGTCATGCTTCCACTCAGAAAAGATGGGCAAAAATACCACAGTCACTATACTAAAAAGAATTATTCAACATTCCACTGTTTCAGAAAGTAGCATATGAGTAAATGCCAGTGGTACTGAAGGAAGAAGTTCAAGCTGCCATGAAAGCATTATCCAAAAAACAAGTTCCAAATATATATGGGATATCAATGAAAGTGTTTATACAAACCGATGGAATACTGGAAGCACTTCCTTGTCTGCGCCAAGTCATTTGGAAGACAACTGTTGGATGATTAAACTGAAAGAGATCCACATGTGCTGCCATTCCATAGAAAAGTGACCACCAGATTACTGAATGTCTTTGAAATTGCATGCAAGTAAAAATTTGCTGAAAATCATCCAAAATGATTTTAAGAGTACATTGACAGGGAGCTGTCAGATGTTCAGGTCAGATTCAGAAGAGGACATGAAATAAGGAACGTTATTGCTGATGTAAAATGCACATTGACTCACAGCAGAAAACACAAGAAAAAATATGTGTATCTGTATTTGATTCACTATGACAAGGTATTTGCCTTTGTGGATCATAACAAACTACTGATAACTTTGAGAAGAATGGACATTCCAGAAAACTTCATTGTGCTGCTGTGGACGGATCAAGAGGCAGTTGTGCAAACAGAAAAAGGGAATACTACATAGTTTGAATTCATGAAAATTATTCATCACGGTGCCTGAACCAAGTCATGGTATTTTCAATTGCCTCATATGCATATGAAAGTTTAACATTGAATAAGGAAGATTACAGAAAAATGAATGCATTTGCATAGTGGTGATGGTGAAGATGAGAGGTAAACTGAGGCACGGGACATGAACAAAGTCAGACCAAAATAGGTGAAGTCAGAGACAACTTTATTGTAGCAAAGAGAGTGTTGGTGGCAGGTGGGGGGTGGGGGGAGAGGGGGGAACTCCTGGGCCAGGTCTGTGGTCTAGCAAGTAGTCCAGGGAAATCTCTGGCTTTGTCTGGGGTCCGAGGTCTTAGAAGAAAAGTGAGACAAAGGAAGTCTGTGCTGGAGCAGCAAGGTTGATGGCTCAGGAGGTAGCTTTGTCAGCTCCTGCAGGTAGGCCCACTGATTATCAGGAATTCCGGCATTTCAGGCATTGTTTCTCAGTCTCCTCATTCCAGGGGGCCAGCTGCTGACCTCTGAGTATATTCAGGGAAGTGGGTCCTGACCTGCTTCAGCTTAGTCCAAACAAAAGAATAGTATAAGTACAGTGGACTTCCAAGACAAGCAAATCTGTTTTGGACAAAGTGCAGTCAGAGTGTTGCTTGACGGCCTCAGTGAGATTGATTGACATTGGCTGCAATCATTGGGCTCAAGTACAGGAGCGATTATGTGTTTTACATAGTGCTTTTTTCTGTTGTGTACAGTTTTATTATGGGGCACAACTGACTGGATGGCACATAGCAACAAGACAGTATTGAACTAGGATGTTTTTAGAAATATTGTGTTTAGAATATGGCTGTACTAGACTATAATTTATTTCTCCTACTTACTGTTGTTTATGTAATGTGATAGAAATTAATATTGAAATTATGCCTGCCTTAAGGCCTTATAATTGGATCTGTGTCAGGGGTATTGAAAGTTGCAAAACAACAACAAAAAGTTGCCTGGAGGAAATGGTTTTTTTTTTTTGTTTGAAGCCAGTGTAGAACGCTTGCAAAAGGTAGCCTCACCCAGTGTCTTAGGTGCCAGCACATTTAAATTTGAAAAGATATGCAACTAGAACTTTTGAGACACTGGGGGGTCAGGGTGAGGGAATAAGGTGTCTTGGGTATTTTGTACCTTGAGTAAAAGCTTTGCTGATAGATGAACCTAGACTGGAAAATTTCATGCCCATCAAAACCCATCCCCCAGGACCAAAAGCTTCAGGGAGACTGTGGCAGCCTGAAATGTTCACTAGGTTACCTGGATACACTTGTTGAGTGGAAATGGGAAAACACAGCAATGAAGTGGGGCGGAGTATGAAACAAGCAACAGTAGATCCTTGTGGACTTTATTCACAGGGACTATAGGAATGGGTGGAGGGTGAAACAAGGATGCGTAGATCTTTGACTCGCAGGGAATAGAGGAGACACAAGAATAGGCTAGCTGGTTTGAAGTATAAAGAAGTGAGCCTCTGGTATGGCCTAGCCCAAGGGACCTAGAGTTGTTGAAACATTGAGAAAGGTTCAGAGGTCTGAAGTAAGGATATTCGTGTGGCACGTGCTCCGGCACTCATGTAACTTTGCTTGAAAGGGCTAAGACTGAGTTAACCAGAACTTGACTGAATGAAAGTGAAAATGCTGGTGCATATCACTTGCTGACTTGGTGGATAGCTTGCTCTAGGTTTGACTTATGAATGCAGACACACAAGATTGCAACTGAAATGAACATTCTTCACGTCAAAGAACATGCTAGTCTCCTGAGAGGACTGAAATTGATAGAAACTTGGTAGAAATGGGCAGTGTAGTAAGTAGATCTCCCTCAAATAAGGGGGCGTTCAAAACATGAGCTTTGTTGATAGGGAAGATATTGAAAGAATTATAAGATGAAGGCATAGGTATTCACAAGATTGCAACTGTTGGACATAGAATATTTTTGTTTTGCTCACTTAAAGAATATAAGTTTTAAACAAGGCTGGCGCATTTTTCACTTGTGTTCATTTTAGTTTTATCCTGTTAGACAGAAACATATTTTTATGATTGTCTTGGCTTGATGATTATGTATAGTTGAAGAGTAGTATAATTATGTTAGGTGGACAAGAGGCGATCTGTGGTACTTAGATTTTGTCAATTTGCATTTGTCTGAAAGTGTAGAGGTAGAGTCCAACTAATCAATCAGCTCATACCTGATGTTGTCTCCTGGGGGTGTGGCTTTTCATAAGCGAAACAATGGGAACCCCTCCCTCACCTTCTCTTTTGCCTTTTATTTTCTTCCTTGCTGAGACTCTGTGTGGCCAACCCTGGGAGCCAGCCTGAGAATCAATGGTACCATGTTTCTACTGATCTTGGATCCATATGATTTGACACCCACATGCGTATGATTTCCCTACATCCAACTTCACCTTTCTGCACAATCGGCCTGCAGCTACCTGAGTCTGGAAAGGGATCTAGCTTGCATCACACAAATGGACTTGGATGGGACTAGGCTGCAATGTCTTCTTACGATGCAATTACTCCTTGATAGAAATATTTTTTGAGTACATATGAGTGTAACTGCTTTTGCTTCTTGAGATAACCCAGCCTGACATTAGTGAGAGTGCAATTCTTCTTTGGTTGTTGACTTGAAAGCCATATAACTTTTATTCAACTTTAATTTTGTAAAGAAAGAATATTTACACATTGGCTGAAGTAGCCCCTTGTAGTACATTAAAGTCAAAGTTTTATGTTTGTACAAGGAGATCAATGACCTTGCTGCATGTTTGGGCAGGTTTCACCTGGTAATCACTGCTGTTCCAAACTGAGTCAGGAATCAATGATACCCAAACATATATAATGAAAGGATCATTTTCTCATGTCAACATTATTTTACTGAGTTCTACGCAAATGTAACAAAAACATAATTTTTAATTCTGTGATGTTTGGAAATTATTTGATTTTATTCATTGTAACCAATCTATGCAGATATAAAGACAGCATATACACATATGCAAAGTACATATAATTCATACTAAAATCATGTCTTTTAGCATGCATAGGAGTTCAGAAACCTCTTGAAAACCTCAAAGTACTCTATTTCAGTAAGCACTGACAAAACCAGAAGTGGTCAATCTGCTACATCTCATATGTCAGTGCCTATAGAGTATTAACTGCCTGAAGGGCTGTGTTGAAAAGGATTCTGTGGCCAAGTTCAGATTCAGAGCAAGAGTGTTGTAATTGATTAGTAACGTGTGCCAAAAGAGGAGAGAGTGGGTGAGGCTAAGCCAAATGTTTGCCAGACCTTACTTGGATTGTGTGGACCACTTGATTTAGCAGTCTTCTGGAAAGGATAACAGAGAAAAATCACTAATTTCTAGATATAAAAATACTTACAACTACAAAGTCATTTAGCATAGATATTCTCAAGAACACATTATGCTCACTGGATATTTTATTCCTGATCTACCTACTGTTAAGTACTTTATTCATGCTGGCTTTGCTTGAGGAAATCTTTTTACTCACAAAGAAAATTGAATATTGACATACACTAATCCTTACCATTTTATTAGGTGCCTTAATATAAGGAATTTTTGCCACCTATCAAGCAATATCACTGGGGGTGCAGAGTTTCTACATACATGCAGGGGCTTGCTTCATTCTAACTGTCTGGACACGAAAGATAAACCATACTCAAACTGTGTATTCAGAAATGAGTTTGGTGGATTTATGGAGAACAGAATGCAGTAGATTATGTTGTTCCATCTGTTTAATCCTATTTATAGAAATGAATTGAATTTTCCTTAATTATCTCAGCCACTTAACAAATGAACTATGCTAACAGCCAGAATGCTTTCTAGAAGCAAGAATGGAAAGACTTTGTTTTACACTCTTTATGGCTGAAGGAGAAAGGCATCAGGCAGGGAAAAATAGACAGCAAAAAGAGGAAGACTCTTGACAAGATGATTTGGTACAGTGGCTGCAACAATGAACTCAAACAACAATTGAGGATTGTGTTGGATTGGGTACAGTTTGAGGAGGATGTATGGTGGTGTAGCCTTTTTTTCTGCTGTACATAGCTTGGCTGTGAGATGGAACTGATTTCATCACACCTAGTAACAACTACTTTTTTCTTATTGATTTTTAAAATCTCTTTGGAGAAAAAAGTCACAATGATAGGTTTGACATATATGAACCACTTCAATACTCCATTTAAACTGCCTCGGCAATAACAGTATACCTCTCTGAACATTAAACAAAAAGAAACATGCCCAAATTATTTTTAATGTTTCAATATACTTCTCTCTCAATTTCAAATTTATTCAATTTATGAATATCTTACTCTTCTGAAAGAAATTGTTTTTTTCTCCACTCCATGTTCAGTCACTATTTTTATATGGCGTGTCTTAAGATATTAGCTCTTTTTCCACCCCTGGCAATTAAATGCTCTGCCTTCACACTGACCTTGTCCCTACCATCATGATTGCTCTTATTTTTATTAATTATAATATATGCTTTCATTTATAAGAAATGTCCAGAGTAGGTAATTGCATGAGATGGAAAGTAGATTAATGGCAGACAGGGACTTAGGGGGTGGTAGTGGGGGTGAGTGCTAATATGCAATGTTTCTTTGGGCGGGGCATGGGGGAATGTTCAGAAATTAGAAAGTGAAAAAGGACATGACAAAAGAATATATTTCCTCTAACTTCACATAAGGGAGAGGGAACTCCCATGATCATCATCAGCTGCTCATACTAATGATTATGAAAGTGAATTCAGACTTATTCAGAGAAATTTACCCTTTAACCTTCTTTACCCATCATATCCACAGCAGTTATGTGTAAGTTTGAGTAGACACTCCTATGTGTATAGGAAAGATCTTTATAGATAAGACCAATTGAATAAGGAAAATATTGAGAAACCATCTCAGTCCAGTCTAGATTAAGTCCACAAGTCTGATATTAGTGCATGTCGAATACCAATCTATAAAGTACTCTTCAGACTCATAAAACACATGTGATGACACCAAATACAGAAAGATAACAGGCCAATGGGTGAATCCAGTGTTGTTAGCATCTCAGTGCTTTCAGGCGTCTCTGTGTGACTTCTTTAACTCTCAGGGGTGCATCAGGGTAGGTGTATGTGGCTTCTTCTGAGGGATGTCTAAGAGAGTCAACAGTGAGAGTGTCTCCCACCTCCAAGGAGGAAATATAGGTGTTCCTAGAATCCTAAGGAAAAGGCCATGCCCACACAGAGGTCTCATTGAATATATCCTGATTGACAGGCTGGACTCCACCCCAGCAATCTTAATTCTCCAATTAACATGAGATTGTGCAACCATGACATCGACTTTTCAGAATGGATTACAATGACTACACAGAACTCACAGATCATTCTCATCATCATGGGCTTTATTATTAGCAGGTTACAATTCAGGATCAGAAATTGTTAGAATACAATTTGGTCAGTCTAGCCTCTTCTGTTCTATGCCCACAGTCAGATATCTCTTGGCTTCTTAACCACTGTCCTGCTGGGGTAATCTTACAAAGCTGCTGTGAAAAGAGCTGATGAATGCTAAATAAATGCCCAAGTCTCAGCCTGAAGGCACACAGATCTGATACAGGCATAAACCTCAGCATATACCTCAGCCTGGAGGTTCTCAGGTCTGATTCCTTGAGTAACATAACCTTGCCCCTTAATTAATTGCCTGGAGACCCTCCTGGCCAAAGGCAAATCTGCTGTACTTACTCCAAAGTTTGGGAAGGAAACTTTGCCTTCAAATCTGGCTCTTAATTCTGACACCCACTCTTCTCTTCACTCCTTTGGTGCTTCCTGGGTGTCACAACTTTCTGTTCTTGAATCAATACGGTTCAACGTGCAGGGATCGTGGGGTCCAAATCATGTGCTCCACTCCTCAGTCTTCATTCTGGATAGTTTTGTGATTCCCTTTTCCTGCTTCAGAGATGGTTCACTGAGTGCACAGAAGAACAGAAAAATTGACTGAGTCTCCCATTACGTTTCCAAGTTTTCACAGTCACAGTTAATCTTCCTAACAATAGGAGTTATGATTTAATCATAACAACCAGCTAATCTCTTTGTAACTTCCCCCATCTCCTATTCAAGCAATCAGGAAAAGCGGAAACACAGCGATTCTACATGGCCTACCCAGTTACAACTATGGTGAAAAGAGCAACATCAAATACATCAGTTTACATACTGGTAAAAGTTATAAAACCTTATGAATAAGAACCGATTCAATTCATCTTGTTCCATCACATTCATGGATGTATTTGTAACTAATAATACTCATGTACAATTATCCTCAGTCAAACAGATAAATATTCATGGGTAGACTCTCACTCTCCTTTCCATACACATTCATCTCTGCATAAATCACTGCTGCTGAAGTATTGACCTCCATGGTCTTTAGTTCCTTCTGATGTCTTCACCTCTTCTTGAAAAGTAAAAGTTTTTAATTGTCTTATACATGACTGTAATTCCAGAACACAAAAATATAGATAATGTATAGAAAATGTTCCATAAACACTGGTTAGACCTGACCCTATTGTGTGCCCAAAACCTCCCATTACAAAGTGTGAGATATAATTTATCCATTGCCTCTCTGTCCACCCTCAGTAGAGATCCACTGAATGATAGACCAGCCTGTATTTTACCCTTTCCTGTCACACTCTTTCGCTATTTTTCTAGAAATTGTCAAATAATTTGCTGCTTCTTTATGTACAGATAATCATGAATAAAGATAACTGAGATGACTATAATTTGCTTATATTTATATATGTGACTTATTCTATAAATTATATACAATTGGTTATCTTATAATATATACATTTACATTTTAATGAATTTGGCTTACTACTTTATCTCTTTTAGTTAAACAGTTTGTTTTAACCTCATATGGTACATGACATATTGATAAGGGTTTTTTTTTTACTTTGAAAATGAAAAAGAAAACAACAACAACAACAACAACAAAATAACCCAAGTAGTCAATGACAAATTAGCCTCAGGAAGAGTGTCAGGTAGGATGTTAACTGATGTGTTTTCTATATTTTGTTTATTTTGAGCACATTCAGCTTCTCCAATTTCAGTGGGATTTTGACCCAATTTTCAGATGAGGGCTGACTAATTGGAGGTTGATTTCCCAGAAAAAGCAGAATTTTCTCCATCTATCTTTGTGAATATATTGGAAAGGAGGTCTTGCTCATAGTTATCCATAGTTATCCACTTCTTTGGCTTTTGGACATGAGAAAATGGGACACAGCTGCAAAGTGAAAAGAAGAATCAACATCAGGCTGGCACTAAACAACATCCGTGATCATTTCATCAGCTTATTCATACCTCACTGTGATGGGACCTCTAAATTACGACCTTGGTTCCCCTTACAGTCTGGAAATAAACTTACCCCAAATTTCCATTTTCATCCAAACAGTGGCTGTCTTTCAAGTAAAGAGCCCCAGGGCCTTTGCAGTTACAGATTGGGCTGTTGACTGCAAGGTCAACAGTTCAAAATCACCAGCTGTTCCAAAGAAGAAAGGTTGTGTCATCTACATATCACCAGTTGCTAATTAGTCTCCAAAAATGATGTCACAATTTCCTGTATATAATGTAGCTTCTCTGATGATTTTCTCAGCAGAGAGATTGAATATGAGGAGGTATGCCCACAAAAGCAAAACATCAAAAAGAAAAATGGTTCATTGGACCGAGCCTTTTTCCTGGTAGGTAAGCTTCCAGCAACTTGCTCCAGTTAGTGCATCCAGTGGCATTGCCTGGGAAGGTTCTCTCTGGTCACAATAATTTTTTTCTTAAAAGCAGTTTCATTCAAATCTTCTTTTTTGTAATGGCCAATTTAAGAGAACCATGTCCAGCAGTGAAATTTTGTTTTCTGCTGGGGACAAATGCCACAGAAACTGTTATGATTTTGAAAACAACTTACAAGGACAGCACTATGTGAAAAATTCAAGTTTTCCAAAATGAGGTTGATTACCTCATTGATACCAACCTCATTCGAGATGCCAGTCAACTTCTCCAACAGATGAAAATGTTGAAAAATTCCATGCACTTGTGTTTGAAGACCAACAGCAGACCGTTGAAGAGAGGGGGAAGTAATCTGGACTATCTTGGAACTCAATTTCACATTTTAACTGATGATTGGGGAATGAGAAGAGTCTCTGAGAAATGTGTGCCTTGGGTTCTCTGTGAGCAGGATAATGAGCATCATGTAGAAGCATGACATGTTTTGAAAGGACAACTCCAAAGCAACCCAGATTTTTCCAAGGTCCTTTGTGGTGAGGAGACTTAAAGCCAGTGGAAAATGCACACCATCATAAGCTCACTCTAAAAACAGTTCATGGAACTGTTCATTCAAGTGGAATGCAAGATCAAGACAAAGCTCATTTGTGGTTTGTTTTGTTTTGTTTTTGATGTGAAGGGTAGAGTGCATTTGGAGTTTGTTCCACTAGGTCAGATTGTTAGTCAAGCTTTCTATTTAGAGATTCTGAAAAGATTGCATAACAGTGTACAACAAGAAAAGGTTCTGATTTGTAGTAGACAGGAGACTGTTTTTGCTACCGCAGCACTGCACCTGCCCCCACAATCATCTCTACACCACTTTGTTTGTGTGTTTTTGCAAAAAGACAGCATGTGTATCTTGCCTCATCACCTTTACTCACGTGACCTCACTTCAATGCGACTCCTTTTTGTTTCTGTGAATGCACAGGAACATGAAAGAACAGTGATTTGACAAGGGGTGAAGAAAAAATGAGGGAGGTGCTGTCAGCCATCCAAACATGAGTTTGAAAAATTTATACTAGAATGGATTTGCAGATATGACAAATGTATTAAGTCATGCAGTATTCCCTCATTCCATTTCACTGCTGCTTTTTGTTCCATAGTCAAGTTCCACATGAGTCCAATGAAGTATCTGGAATTCCCATTATTCTCATAGTTTGTTAAAATTAACCATCAAAAGCCTTGCCATATTCAATAAAGCTAATGTGGACATCTTTTTTGAAGTTCTCTGCTTCAGCCAAGATCCTTCTGATATCAGCAATGCTATTCCTTGTTGCATGGCTTCTCTTGAATTATTTCCTTGGGGGTGTATCTAAGACCTAACCGTAATTGAGGGTGTGATCCAGCCACCTCCTTCATTTCTTTGAGAATATCATTAGGACTTTAGGAGAGGGTATGAATTGAGTCACATCTTTTGCTTCCTTGGGGCATCTTTAATTAGACCGTGATAGAGGACTGAAGTCATCCATTCTGTGGGGCTGTAAAATGCTGGGTTTAATACATATCACCTCACATGGGAAGCCTGCCTTCTATTTTCATGATTGAATTTTGGAATAAGTCAGAAAACTC
Source organism: Nesogale talazaci (assembly GCA_004026705.1). Taxonomy (NCBI): domain Eukaryota; kingdom Metazoa; phylum Chordata; class Mammalia; order Afrosoricida; family Tenrecidae; genus Nesogale; species Nesogale talazaci. The sequence continues at coordinate 81,142 of PVJH01006909.1, forward strand.
ACTGAGGCTTTCAACAGTTTGACTTCTGCTTCTGGACCTTACACTTGGCTCACGTCCACCTGACCTTTGGATTTTTGACTAACAATACCCATTCACACGTGAAACAGTTCCTCGGTGTTTTATATGTGCCTGTGGGACATTGCAGTGATTCACAGAACACAGGGACATGAAGGATTACAGTCACAGGAGCAATGGGTGAGAGGAGGGGAAGGGAGCAAAGTAGTATATTGAAAGAACAAGACATTTGGAACTTGTTCAATCTCCAGCTCCTTGAATCTACTCCGGTATGTGCTTGCATCAGAAGCACATATATTAGAATTGGAATCTAATCTGGTATTAATTCTTACAAAAGAACTTATTATTACAACTCCTTTTGTTCGTGCCATGCATAAATATATTGAACTCAGACTATGGGCTGGACATTGTTCTTGGTATTGTGGACTCTGATGATCACAAAATAAACAACTCACATGGAGTTTTTGCTGTATTGAAGAAATGAGATGTAAACAAGTAAATAAAGTAATGTCATTGTTTAATATGTACTCTAAAGGAAATAAAACAGTAATGTTATTGAGAGTGACTAGAATGGTTAAGTTTTTGTGTCAACTTGGCTGGTTTGTGATTCTTAATGGATAAGCAGTTACGTAATGATGCAATCACTTACATAATAAATTTTCTATGAGCAACTATCAATTCAAAGGATATTTTCCCCCAGGAAGTGCCTTCAGTATATATTGATTATCTAGAAAAATTCTCTGACTTTTTGTTCACTTCCAATCTTGCATCTGGCTCCTTCTCTGACATTTAGTTCTTGGACCTTGGATCCGTAGCTTGCTGATTTGCTCATCTTTTTGTTGTTAGTTTCCACAACCTGGGATCCCAAGTCTACCATCTTCCGATCTTGGGTTCAGTAGTCCCAGCAGTGAAGATTGGAAGAAGGTAGGCTATACAGCAGTTTCATGAGGCAGGAGAATCCTGTAGCCTGATGAATGAGCCTTGGAATCTACAACCCAGATATTATTTTCTTAAGATAAACCCGCACACACACACATCATTGATTCTTCTTCTCTAGGGTATTAATGGTTAGGAAGTGGTTGTTTGGAAAGAGGACTTTATTGCCCCCCACCACCACCCCTGAAGAGACCACTTCTAATTGGATCCAAGACTTGATAACACCCAAAGGAGTGACAGTCTGGACATGAAGTATTCTGCACTGGTCTTTGCTTTTGTGCTTATTTTCTTATCTACTTATTATTTTAAAGCCATATCTATTTCTAAGCTCATTAACTGGCATTATTATAGGTCACTGACTTTCTATATGTGGTTCCTTAATTTTGTTTAGCTTTGCAGAATACATGCATACATTCAATTCAATTCTTTGACTCATTTACTTACTTAGGTACTATGTTGATGTTTTACTTGGATAAAGAGTGAAATGTTGTAAGGGAACACAAGGTGTCATTATTCATCCATAACATTATATCAAGTCAGCACTGGAATATTTATGACATTTAGCATAAAGTCCAAAACAGCTAGGGACCTCACAATGTTTTGATCCAAGAAAATACATAAATGTCTTTATCATTTTGGGCCATAATTTTATTTTTTGATAGTTTCATTCCTTGGGGAACTATAAATCTGAAATCAAGGTATCATTAAGTCAGTGTGCCTATGAAGGTTCTTGGGAAATCTTTTTTTTTTTTTCAAAACTAATTCATTGGGAGTTCATACAGATATAACATCATCATTCCATTGTTCACTCACATCAAGCAGTGTTGTATAATTGCTACCACAATCATTTTCAAAACATTATTTTCCTTCCTGAACTCCTTGACATCAGCTCCCTTTTACCTCCATCTCCCCCCACTGTACCCCCCAGAAACCCTTACTCTATGTGTTGCCCTGGTATGTTCATCAATCCTGGTTTCACATGCTGTAAAACAGAAAAAAACATGTAACAAAAATTCACGAGAGAACCCTCAATGACATAACACATCTGAGATAAAATCCAATATCAACAAACAAACAAAATGCAGAAAATGTTGAAAACCAGGTCAGGCCTAGGATGCATCAGGGGGTGGATCAACTGACAGTGTTTCAACTATTCATGTTAGGTTTATCATTTTGATCTTCTATAGTCACCTCTTCAATGCAACTATTTGGTAGCCATTTTCCTCCCATCCCTCTTCTACGGCTAGAGAAAGATCACTGGAGGTTGGTTTCCTATGTAGTTCCTACCAAGGTATCTTGGGCTCCCGCTGTCATTGATAGCCTTCTGCAAAGCAGATTCTGGTCATTTAGTCTGTGATACTGTTCCCTCCTGTGACCTAGAATTATATGATTTACAATCTTTGGTGACTGGTGTTAGTGTGCTTCTTCCATGTGCCCTTAGATGACTTCTCACTTTGATGACTGCTTGTTTGGAAACAAGCGTTTAAAACCCCAGGTGCTTTTTTTATCTGATCAAATTCACCACCATTTTCTGTGGCACCATATCTTCTGTGTTTCCTTCCTGAGGGTGAGGACTGAGTATGGCCATGATGTGGCAACTAATTGCTCTTAAATTAGAGGTAGGATTTAGTGTGAGCCCCAAACCTATGCCTGCATCGTTGTTTTGTTTTCATCTGCTTTGGGCTCCCTTTCAAAACCTCCTTGTTAATATGAGATAGAGAGGCTTATTGATCATCTCCCCCCAGGGGCATAATGATTGGCCATTAATATTGTTTTTGATTAGCCCCAGTACTAATTTTTAAAGCCCTGTTGAGAAGGAGATTTGGGGCAATGTATGCTAACTCCATCTTGCAGTAGCTCAATTATTCACTCCTACAGAATCACTCCTCTCATGGTTGGGTGCAATTTACACAAACAACAGGGGTTCATTGTCAGGCCAAATTTACAATACTATTCACTGAGAATTTCAGTCATTGGTCTGCGGGAATAATATTTGTCTTAATGAAGCATATGGGGCACAGCTAGACTGTGTTTGTCTGCCTACCAACAGTTCAATGATTTGGGTACAGCTATCTTCCACTTCCTCAGACACCATGAATTTACCTGCGTCAGTCCTCAGGTACCCAGTGTGTCCGTGGTAGAGTCCATGTCACCCAGTGGATTTTCTGCATCAGAGCCTCAGGGCCCACTGATGCAGTCTTTGGAACATGCTGTGCACCTTGACGTTCTAAGAGGGCAGTCTTCTATTCGGTATTGTCAGTGTTCTTGGTGTTCCCTGGCTTATCGAGATGCCATTAAACTATCTGCCTTGGTTGTCACATGGTGTTCTTATTGACTGTTTTTGTATTTCTTCTCTTCATAGAAGGTCATTAGTTATAATCAATTTGGAGTCCACCATAATGCAGTATGATCTCATTGTAGCTATTACTTTTGTAAAGATCTTGTTTCTAAATAAGGTCAAATTCACTGGTACATATAATATATATATTTTAGGGGAAAAACAGTTCAATCACTGTCATTTCTAGGTTTTAGTAGTCATAAGATAATCATTTTAATAATTTCAAGGTTTATTTTCTCAGAAAGAGATTGTTTATAAATGTAAAATGTATTTTACCTATTTTAGCCCATGGTCTGATGTTTGATAGTCTAGCAGCCACCCTCAAAACTCATCCTGGAGTGAGTGCACTTTCAATGCTAAAATATAGAAGCTTTTGAAAATTCTTGAGGTTACTCTAGAGACTATAAAAATGGAAAATTATAAAATGAGAAAATTTTGTCTCTGAGGAAGCTCACTTCTTATAAGTCCAGAAAATCTTTTACAGATATGACGATAATTTGCAGCTACTTATTGAACATGTGCCGAATGTAAATGACCACATTAGGCCCTGCAGCCGATGTTGCTATTGTCTTGCCCGTGGACTGACTGCCTCGCTGCAGGTTGATGCAGCCTGCCTGACACCTACTTGTCGGCACTTGTGTCTTTCACTCTGAGAGCATTCTCTGGCTTCTGGAACATGGTCTGCTGAAGACTAGAACATACCAAAATGCTAAGAATTACAGTCTCCTAAACCAGCCACCTTCAATTGAGGTGGGGGGAGGGGAATTGGTGGCTAAACTCCCAGTGCCTTCTCTCCTCAGGGAAAGCAACTCTGACATGGATGTTCTGCATAATTTTTCAAGGTTTCCAGTAGAACTGAGTCCTAACTCACTACAGGTAACTGTTTTAATGGTCACCTTTTATTAGTTCCCTTTTCTTCCTTCTTTTACTTCCTATTGATTGGGTTTTGTTTGTCTGTTATTTCTGGGATTATCTTCCTAGTGAATATTTTGCCTCAAGATCTGGTCTGGGTAGCCCAAAAAAGAGAGGTACCTTGAATATTATTGCAGACTGCTTTTACTAGACATCGCTATCCTCTTTTTATAGATGAAGAACCTGGGGTTCACCAAAGTGATGTAGTTTGCTCTTATTTTCTAAAATATTTTCTTTTCTACTTTACTATGTAATGACATTTTGTAAAGTAACACCAGGTGATTAATAAATTTTACAGGTAAAGAATAAGTCAAATTATTATTGTTTTAAATTGATATAGGTATAATGCAGCAGTTAGAGTTTATGTCAACTTGCACTCGTGAAGGGATGGAGTCCAAACTATCAATCAGATCACAATCTGCGATGTCTTTGGGGAGGTGTGCCCTTTTTCTATGAGAGGAGCCATCCTCTCTTTCTCTGTTCCTTCACCTTTCTGTTTGCTCAGATTCTGTGCTGGCCTCCAGGGGTGGCCCCATATGATCCTAAGACTGGTCAGTGTCATGACATGTTTCCACTGACCTTGTATGCATGCTGCTCTGCTCCCACCAACCTGTGATCCTCCTGCATTCAAATTTACCTTTCTACATCACCTGCCTGCAGCTACATGAGTCTGAAGAGGGCTTTGGCTTACATTGGACCCATTGACTTAATTCTTTATCCCAATCTCTTGGCTGAGCCCCGGTGGTGTAGTGGTTGTGCGCGGGACTGTGGCCCACTGGGATGGAGGTTCAATTCCAACTCCACAGGAGCAAAGGCTGGGCCTCCTACTCCCACCACCAGAGAGCAGTGATGCCCCCCCAAAAATCTCTCATTCCTAATATGAGATGAACTTTCCATGACCCAAAATTCTTCTTAAAATATATTTTCACACTTGTAGTGAATTGTCTTATCCATAACCAAATATTTTAGTCTAATAGTGAACTCAACCTTGATCAATCCGTCTTTATCTTTTATCAGTTATGTGGTCTTAAGTTAGTTATTTGACTTATCCTATTGAAATTTTATATATCTACACAATTGGAATAAAAATATGACCTTTCTGACTGTTGGGTAGTTATGAAATGACACTTGTTTATGGAACCACCACTAACATAATGTTTGTCACAGAGTTCATAATTGTTGAATGACATATTTCTCTGTTTGGGGTATAGAATACTAGGAAGGAGAAACTACAACCTGGAATAAGCATTCCAGAAATGTTTGCCAAGGGATTAAGCTAGAATTATATGAGGCAGATACTAAATACCAATTTCTTCTATTACATTTAAGACATATCCATTAGCAGCCTGAGAAGATGAAAAGTGAAAACCGGCCTGGAGAACAATTGGAATCATTTATCTTCTAACTTTTACCTAAAGTCATTCTCTCAAGACAAAAGAAGCCTAGATTTTAAAGTTGCATTTCAACTATTTATAATGATCTCAGCCATCCTTGATCCATTTCTTCATCTGAGCATTGCATGGCTGTTTCGCAAGCTTGAGGGAATTCTTCCCTTGCATAATAATAGCAGGTGGTTGTGCTATACTGACTTTGGAAATTCCTTCAACTATCAAAATCCTGTTAATATGAACAAATCCAGCTTTAAACGTTCCCTGGGGCTCTTTCTTTTCCTACTCACAGGCTATTTCCTCATCACCAGTGGTGCCCAGTTGAGTTTATTGATTAGACTTGCATGTTTTAAGAATAAACATTTCCCTGAAGAATAGCCTTTATAATGTAAAAGGAAGCAGGATTGCATGATATTTTCTTCTGTCTCACACACTATAAACATGTCTGCATGTTACAGAGTGTAGTGTTGAAGACAGCATCTGAATCCTGAATTAAGCATCTATTAACTTGGAACCTCGTTCTACTCCTTTATAAAATAGGATAATGATTAAACTTATTTCCTATAAAAGAGTTACTGGGAGCTATTAAATGAAATTTAAAAAATTAAAAGCAGTTAGCAAAGTTAATGAGTAGTTGAACTCAAGAAAATCAGGTCCATGGAGTTAATTCTCAATCATAACTCTGTAGACTAGAGTAGAATGCTACTGTGGATTTCAATGGTTGTAAATCTTGATAGGTGCAGAAAATGTTATCTATAGGGGATAAGAGAGTCTGATTACACCTTCCTGTTCATGGCCAGATGTGCAACCCTCTACCCTAGAGCTCGAGATATGATTACCCTTTAATATTAGCATTTCATCAAAGTTCTTTCATGGAAAAATTTCATTGTTAGTGTACGCGTTCCTTTTCCAGATTCCATGTCTATGTATTCATTTTAGGTTGTTCTTCATTTGTTGACATCCACTGGGTTATTTTATCACCCTTAGGATGACCTTTTCCATTAGACAACAAAGATTGACTCAACTACCACCTTCCCTCACTGTTCTTGGTGTCCGCTTTAGGATTCTATGGGCAAGAGCAAATAGAATGGAAGATGTCCCTTCCTCTACTCTAAAATGATATTCTCTCTGCCTTAGCAGATCCACCACACTCCCATTAGTAGTATCAGCACACCAGTTACTCTGACTTCATAGTTTAAAAACACACAAACTTCCTCTAGCTTCAGCGGGGTTGTCAAGTCTAGACAGATTAGATAGAAATGGCTCAAGGAGCCCAGCCCTCAATCTCTTGCTCTTGGATCTTTGGACCAATCCGCTGCCTTGTTTGTCCTGGGCCTCCATCTCCAAGCTATACTACCCGTGGGACACCTAATCTGTGGACTGTGTTGCTGTGAGTTGAGGTTCCTTCGAGGCTTGCTTCGCCACATTCCTGGAATATATATCTCTTGAGCTGGGGACTGTCAGGCTGTGTCATCTGACTGACTGTTGGTGACCTGTTTCACTGTCTACTGCTTGTGCCCGGATAGCCTGAAGACTACTACTCAAAGGACTACTCAAAGGACTGCCGGTCTACTAGCTGTCTCATGGAAGTCAGTTGAACTGAGCCATTTGTACTGCTTTATAGATCAGTTAACTGTTTATTTCTTATGTTAGATATCTTTCTATTTATATAAATATATAGGAGAATTATTAGTGTTCTGGTTTTGTTTCTCTAGAGAACCCTAACACAATTCCCAAAGTCAACTAACTACTTTACTGTAACAACTCCCAGAGGTTGTGTGTCATGTCATCATGATGTCCCCCTCCCTCCCGCCCACCCACCATGCTTTCTGGAAGCACGCTTTACTGGTGGTATGACTAGTCAAGAGAGGAGGAAAGGTCATCATCTAGGTTGCTGCATCAATCTCTGAGCTGATAAATTGGGAGTGACTGCTGAAGTGCTATTGGAAAGTGCTATTGCAGTGTTTTCAAACATTGAGTTGTAATTCTTGTAGTTGTAAACATTCAGTCCCACTCAGTCTATTGTCTTTTAGCTATTAGGTTCTGCTTTTATTAAAAACTCAAATAATTTGTAAATTACTAAGGGTTCAAAGGGAAGGGTGGGGAGGAAGGGTAATATAGGGAGCTGATAATGGGGGCCTGGAGGGAGGAAGAATGTTTTGAGAGTGATGATGGCAATGGGTGTGTAAAAGTGGCCTGCATACAACTACTGTTGTTGGGGATTGTGATGGGAGTTGTATGGGCCCCCCAATAAAATGATTCATTAAAAAAAAGGGGGAGGGGAAAGGGGAGTTTTTTTTGTTTAAAGAGGAGCTTGTACCAAGCTCAAGTGGAAAATGTTTGGAAATGTATGTGCAAATGTGCACACATGTGCAAGCACATATGTGCAAATGTGCTTGATACAAATGATGTACTGAATGTTGTAGCAGCTGTAAAAGCCCCCAATAAAATTATTTTTTTAAAAAAAGGAAAAAAAACTCAAATGAAGGGCTGAGCCCCGGTGGCGTAAGTGGTTGAGTGTGGGACTGTGGCCTGTGGGCTTGGTGGTTCAAATCCAGTGGCGGCTCTCAGGAGCAGCACTGGGTAGCACTCGCAACCACCAGAGACAGTGATCCCCCCCAAAAAAACAAACAAACAAACAAACAAACAAACTCAAATGAAACACATTGCTTTCCAGTCAAAAATCACATGAGAGAAAAAAAGCACTTTCATTACTTCTAAGGGAAATATATTACCTAAAAAGGAATCATAAAGAAAACAGAAGATGAGAAAAGAGGAGATGGATCATGTGTGTTCTCTCATTAAATGTATATTGCTCAGCTTGAGAGTTAAGCAAGACCTGAGGGGCAAGTAAGGTGTTAGGTAAAAAGGCAATAAAAGAATAATGTAAGTACATTTTGGACTGATTTCACATTTAACAAAAGAATCTACAATGCTATCAGTTAGATAACACTTCTGGTGCTGTAGTGGTTACTCAGGAGGCTGTATGACCTGCCTGGTCAGTACTTCAAATGCACCAGCAGCTCTGCAGGAGGAAGACTGGGCTTCGACTCCCAAAATCAGTTAGTCCTGGGAACCCACACAGGGAGTCCCTCTAAGTCAGCATTGACTCAGTGGCAGTGAGTTTGCTTTTTTCCTGTTACTTTAAGTACATCTGCAAACATTCAACCAGAATATAATTTCTTATTGCCCCATAGAATGTGTACTTGAGAGTGCATTTGGGGTTTTTTTTTATTACATACTAAGGTTTTATACCACACATGAAAGTGAAATAAATGGAGCAACAGATTTCTAAACTTCCTTTGCAGAGTTTAAGTAATTGAATGACTCTTCTGCTCAGAATCATCCAAAGCTATGTTATCTTTCTAGATGACATTTTCTTCTAGAAAATAAAAATGTTAATGCTCTGGTGCTTCTTAAAAATATCCAATAAAATGTAAATCAATAGCTGTACTCTCCTCAGCTATGTAGCAAAGAAGTTAGCAGTGTTTCAGGTGAGTAGAACTAGTCTACTTTTTATTAAGGCTAAATATAGACAACAAAAAGGTTGACATTGTAACCAGTTTTATGTGTACAATTAAGTGTCTATTTCCAAGTTTTCCACTCCCCTGTACTAGCCAGGTTTCCTGTCAGTGTAGCTGGGTCAGTACTCTCACTGGTTTGGCGAATAAGGCCTAGTGACCCCTCCAGAGGTGACCTAAGTCAGTGCACTCGGTTCCATACTGGGCTCTGTAGTGAATAGCCATCAGCTGTATGAAGTTAGGGGAGAATACAGCCCCTCCCTCAGGTCACAGCTGTGATCAAGTTAAAAGAAGTCTATTCCATGATGTGAACTAGCTCCTGTCTAATTTTAGCTTTGAACAAAAACATGCATGCTTTTTGCTGGGTCTGGATCTTGCATCCTGTTCATCTTTGGACAGGCGCCGGTAGCTGACCCCCAACTGCATCAGTGACCTCACATCTGACTCGCCTACTGTGAATTCCTTCTTCAATCTAGTCACAAGCCTGACCCGGTGACCTGGGATTCCTCCTACTCTGTCATCTCTAGGGTTAATGCCGATCATGGTTGCATGGCCCCTGAAGGTCTGTCAGCCCTGAAGGCAGTACATGTAGGAAGTGATCGCCAAGTTAACAGCTTGTGCCTACTCTACAACTGCGTGAGCCATTCTCTGAGTATAAATCCTCTGTTATGAAATCAAATATCCATATGATAAATCCTACACCTATTGCTCTTATAAACTCTCAACAGCAAAGGAATAGAAGGTAAATTTCTCAACATGATAAAGACCATGTATACAAAATCAACAAACATGTCACTCATCACAGGGAAACAAAATATTCTCCTTAAGAACAAGAACCAGACAAGTATGCCCTTTATCATTGCTCTTATTCTATATTGTGCAGGAAATTTTGCAAGAGCTATTAGACAATATAAGGAAATCAGATGTACCAAATTAGCAAAGAATATATAAACTATCCTTCCTTTGCCAATGATAAGTTTCTATAAGCAGAAGATGCTAAAGACAAAACAAGAAATTTGTTGGAAATAATTGATTCAAAGCTTTGCTAACATGGAAAAGTACAAGATCAGCATGCAAATATCAATCCAATCCCTGTATACTAAGGAACAGAGCTCCGAGAAGGAAATCAAGAAAATGATGCCATTTAAAATAGTCACAGAAAGATGGAATGCTTAGGAATAGACATCGTCAGAAAATAACTGATTTGTACAAATAAAATGACAAAATACTAGTTAAAGAAAACAAGAGAGAATATGATTGGTCTAATATACTGTATTCATGAATAAGAAAACAACATGGTGAAATTTTTTTTTTTAAGGCATCACTGCCCTCAGGTGGTGGGAGTAGGAGGCTCAGCCTTTGCTCCTGGGAGCCGGAATTGAACCTCTGTCCCAGTGGACCGCAGTCCCGCGCACAACCACTACGCCACCAGGGCTCAGTCCGAAAATTTTAATATTACTGAGAATAATCTATACATATAATTTAATTTAATTCCACATGTAAGCATCATTCTTTAAAAATGATGGACAAATGAATAGCCAACTTTTTTTTTTGGTTGGGGGTGGGCATCACTGCTCTCCGGTGGTGGGAGTAGGAGGCCCAGCCCCACTGCTGCAATCGAATCTCTGTACCAGTGGGCCGCAGTCCCGCACACAAGCACTACGCCACCGGGGCTCAGCCTCAACTTTTTATGCAAAAGAATAATACCAGTAAAAGCAATATTTAAGAAGAACAAAAGAGGAGGCTTCTTACTTCCAGGCAAGGTTGCCAAACAACTTAGTACTTGTACAACAATAAATATGAACATCAATGGAACAGATTAGAGAATTGTTCTAGGTAAGCTTGTGGTGCCAACATGGCCATAGATGATAGGTAGGTCTGTTGTGATGACATGGCCAACGAACACACGCGATCAATTGAAGGGCGGAAATAGAAAAGGCTTGGCAAGCTCCGCCCTTGCTCTCTTGCTTTCGGATCTTCAGGCCAGTTGGTTGCTTTGTTGGTCCTGTGCCTCGACCTCCAAGCAACACTACCCGTGGGACACCTAATCGTGGACTGTGGAGCTATTTGTTGAGGTTCCTTCAAGCCCTACTTCACCACACTCCTGGGATATACATCTCTTGAGCTGGGGACTGTTGGACTCTGTCATCTGGCTGACTGTTGGTGACCTGCTCTGCTGTTTGCTGCCTGTGACCAGATAGTCTGGATTGCTCTACAGAGGATTACTCAGCGGCCCTCCAGACTTGAAGGACTGCCAGTCTTCTAGCTGTCTCATGCAAGTGAGTTGCACCGAGCAATTTGTACTGCTTTATAGATTAGTTAACTGTTTCTTTCTTATCTTATATACTCTTCTCTATATAAATATATAAAGAGAATTACTAGTGTCCTGTTTTTATCCTCTAGAGAACTCTCTCTGACACAGCGGTACCAGGAATGTTTCTAGAGAAAAAAAATCATAAATATGTTTTTTTATTCGTTCTCCAATCTGATTAGTTTGAAGAGGACTAGTGATGCTAATTCTACACCTAAAGCCATGGGTAATTCTGCCACTCCTACTAGTCCATAGTGTGAAATAGCAAAGCTAATAGCTAAAGTAGGAGCACCAGTAGATGAAGTGCTGGTTAAAGGAGAGGCTCTGGGAGATCTTTGTTTGATATTTTCCAGCAGTTTTGTTAAGATGCCAAGTATAGGGAGGCTGGTTGACTGGTCCTCCTCACAATGGACTGTGTGTTTAAGGAGAGGGATTGTCTCAGGGCCTCAGAAGCGTGCCTCAAGTGCCAACTCAGGACTTGAAGGGTTCTGCCTGTACTACAAAGGAGAGCCTTCTTGTCTGTAGTAAAAGAGCCAACATTGCTGAGAACCAGGTCCAAAGTCTCATTATGCAAGTGGCTGAAATACAATGTCAGCTGAATGGCAGATCTAGAGCAGTGTCGGAAGCCAAAGTGTGGGCATTGATAGAAAAAAATTGGGACTCTGAAACATGGGATGGGAGCATATTGGATGATGATCCAGAAGAAGAGGATATTGTGCTGCGTCTAGAAACAATTGAACCAGCCCAGTCAGTAGAGCCACCCCTCCCAGCTGAAGATAGTAATCCACTATGAACAAAACAACCCACACCTGAACAGATAAACCAAACTACTCAAGGTGAAACAACAGGTGAGGCTGCATCTCCACCATTGCCTGAGGGAGATGCCTTACAAGATAGTGCTGAGAATACCCAGGAAACACCCTCACCATTGATAGTTTCTGCTACACCTGTAACTAAAATTAAGGCAAGGAAAGCACCTAAGGGTTAGGTCGAGGTGATTACTCAAGAAGAAGAATGCTATACTCACAAAGAACTGTTCGAGTTTTCAAATATGTACAAGCACAAGCCTGGGGGGTATCCCTGGGAATGGTTACTGAGGGTGTGAGATACAGGTGGAAGAAATGTAATATTAGATCAGTCTGAGTTTCTGGATATGGGGCCTCTGAGCACAGATTCTTCTTTCAATGTCTCAGCAAGAGAGGCTAAGAGAGAATCCAACTCCATATTTGGTTGGTTCACTGAAGCATGGGCTGACAGCTGGCCTAAATTAGACCAACTTGAGGTACCTGACCTACCTTGGTACTCTGTAGAAGAAGGCATCCAAAAACTGAGTGAAATTGGTAAGGTGGAAACCGGAGTGGTACCACCCACTATTACTCCTAGTGACCCACTTGCAGCATTTTTACCTCCTGTCCCAGCATCCCTATGTGCTTCGGGCCTGGAGGTCCTGGTCCCAAAGGAAGGAACTCTCCCACCTGGAAACACAGCATGGATTCCACTGGCAGCTGAGAATGCCCCCTGGCCACTTTGGGCTTCACATGCCTTTGGATCAACAGATCAGGAAGGGTGTCACAGTACTGAGTGGTGTGATTGACCCAGATTACCAAGAAGAAATTGGACCAGTGTTATATAATGGGGTAAAAAAGAATATGTTTGGAATCCAGGAGATCCCATAGGCCGATTCTTACCTATGCCCTGTATTAAAAGTAAATGGTAAATTACAGCAACCCCATCAGGATAGGACAGCTAATGACCTAGACCCACAGGACAGAAGGTCTGGGTCACACCACCAGGCAAAAAAACACAACCAGCTGAAGTGATTGCTGAGGGCAAAGGTAATACAAGATGGATAATAAAAGAAGGTAGTTCTACCTACCAGTTATGACCACGTGATCAATTTCAAAAGCGAGGTTTGTGATTGTTCATGTACTTTCTGTATGTGAGCTTATTGAATATCTTTGCTCATGTGTGATATATCAGCTACAATTGGATTCAGTGTGTTCTCATTTATACATATGATAGATGTTTGATGTTCAGTATAAGTTTGATTTCATTGATGTCTGGAAATTTTATATGGCTAAATAATTGTGTACAAGTGCCACGTTAGCAAGGGGTGGATAGTTATAGGTAAGCTTGTGGTGCCAACATGGCCAAAGACGATAGGTAGGTCTGTTGTGATGACATGGCCAATGAACACATGCGGTCAATTAAAGGGTGGACATAGAAAAGGCTTGGCAAGCTCCGCCCTTGCTCTCTCACTTTCGGATCTTCGGATCTGCTGGCTGCTTTGTTGGACCTCCAAGCAACACTGCCCGTGGGACACCTAACCGTGGACTGTGGAGCTATTTGTTGAGGTTCCTTCAAGCCCTACTTCGCCACGCTCCTGGGATAGACATCTCTTGAGCTGGGGACTGTTGGACTCTGTCATCTGGCTGACTGTTGGCGACCTGCTCTGCTGTTTGCTGCCTGTGACCAGATAGCCTGGATTGCTCTACAGAGGACTGCTCAGCGGTCCTCCAGACTTGAAGGACTGCCAGTCTACTAGCTGTCCATGCAAGTGAGTAGCACCGAGCGATTTGTACTGCTTTATAGCTTAGTTAACTGTTTCTTTCTTATATATTCTTTTCTCTCTCTAAATATATAAAGAGCATTACTTGTGTTCTGTTTTTATTTCTCTATAGAACCCTCTCTGACACAAGAACCCAGAAATAAATTAATCTATCTATGGACAATTGATTTTCCTTCTTTCTTTCTTTAGCAGTTTTATTGACACATAATTTACATATAATACAATTCAATCATTTGATCATATCAGTGATAATTGTACAATCATTAACATAACTATTTTAGAATACCCCCTTACCTATGTTTAAATAGCTTTTAAATGAGTTATGTGATAAGTCAGTTCAAGTGCTCCCTCCTGTACCCTGCCTTAATTTTTGACTTCTGAGATCTCCTTTTCATCCATATCATCCACTTCCCAGCCCTGCATCCCTTACCAAACCTTGTGTGAGTTATTATCCCTATGAATCCATTCCTCCTGTGAATCACAAACTTAGAAACCCAATAGAAATGATAAAAACCAAAATTGAAATAAGGTAAGGATAAACTAATAATAATATAAAGACCAAATTCAAAGAATGAATAAGAAACAAAAAGCCCTCTTCAACATACCAAAAGCCAGGGAAGAAATTTCTGTCACAGAACAAGTAAGATATACATGCATCCAGAACCAATTCAGATTCGGTCAGCAGGTTGTTCATCTGGCCAAAGTATGAATTTTCATGTAGCACATTCAAGATTACAATGGTCTCTGCCTGATAGTATGGTTGTTAGTGACTCTTGCCTGTGGCTAGAGAAAATCTGCAGATGGGTTTTGGGCTCCCCTGTTTTCCACCGTCTTCTACAAATTGGGTGTCCTTGATTTTAGTTATGATACCTTTCCTTTCACCAAATACCAATTTTTATTTATCTTTGAGTCACACATGCTGGTATGCTTTTTTCATGTGGACTTAATTGTTACCACACTTGTTTGAATACACGCCTTTAAGACCACAGATGCTGTTTGATAGCTTGGCACCATCTGCTTCTTTGCTGTAGAACCCTTTCCTTAGTGACTCATGAAGATGAGTTTTGAGCAGGACCACGTTACCAGAACCAACTGTTCTTGAAGTGGGGCTAGAGTTAAGTAGGATCCCCAACTCCATGTGCTTGGGATACGCATGTCTCAGGTTTACTTTGGTAATCACAATATGACAAATTCACAACCCTATAATATTAACTGCATCAAGAGCAGCCGGAAGCCAACCAGCAACTAGCCTGTCATGTCACTGCAGGGGGGGCATTGAGATACTACATGTATGGTGATTCTGGGATCCTTTATACTGGATATCCTGCACACCAAGGTTCCCCCAAGGTCCAATGACTGTCATTTTCATAATCCTGAAGCAGTCACTCTCTTCTTCCTCTCCTGTCCAAGTGCCAAGTACTCTAGTCCTATGTCCAAGGGTGTAGGCAGCTTTGAGTTAGATTTCAGTCCATTTATTGGGGCCTGTATGTTACATCCTTCTGCTATAATTTTTGCATTGGGCCCTGGAACAACTGCTTTTCTGTAGAGGGTGGAACTACATTTAATGGAAAAGAGATAGTCTCTTTAACAACTGTTAGATGCTATGGAGTCAATCTGATGAACAGTAACCCTATTTACAATAGAATGAAAAACTCCGGTCCATTGCCATTCTCACAATTGTTCTTATATTGAGCCCACTATTGCAGCCATTATGTCCATCCATCTTTTTTAAGACCTTCTTCTTTTTCGTGACTCCTCTACTTCACCGAACATAATGTCCTTTCACAGGGATCGGTCTCTTCAGATAACATGATCAAAGTACTGGAGACGGTCTCTCCATCCTTTATCTAAGAAGCATCCTGGTCGTACTTCTTCCAGAAGTGATTTGTTTGTTCTTTTGTCAGTCCGTGTTGTCTTTAATATGGTTCAGAGCTTGAGCTAAGGAGCAGCTTTGCTTTTCAACACTTTAAAGAGATCTTTTGCACAGATTTTTGCTTGCACTGTATCATTTACTCTCTTGACTGCTGCTTTCTTCATTTACTATGGATCCGATCAAGACAAAACCTCCACAGTTTCCATCGCTGCTCCATTTATCATGGTGTTACCAAGTATGAAGATTTAATTTCCTTTACATTGAGTCTCAATCCATAATGAAGTCTGTAATTTTTTGTCTTCATCAACAAGTGCTTCAAATCCTCCTCGTTCAACAATCAAGGTTGTGTCATCTGCATATTGTAGGTTGTTAATGAGCCTTCCCTACAATCCTGAATCCAAATTCTTCATCAAATAGTCTAGTT